>PVIY010012425.1:0-62043 GCA_004026745.1 Myrmecophaga tridactyla | reverse complement strand
TTATAGAATTTTATATATTGCCCTAGGTTTCTTTAGGATTGGCTGGAATGGTTTTGGCTGGGATTTGGCAAGTTACAATACGTAGCTATGACTAACCGAAGCTTTTGAAAGAGTGACCTCCAGAGTAGCCCCTCGACTCTATTTGAACTCTCCCAGCCACTGATACTTTATTAGTTATACTTTTTTTTTTACCCCTTTTAGTCAGGATGGAATTGTTGATCCCATGGTGCCAGGGCCGGTCTCATGCCTGGGAGTCAACTTCCAAGCCACCAGAAAGACTTTCACCCCTGGACATTATGTCTCATGGGAGGGCAATGATTTCACTTGCAGGGTTGGGCTTAGAGAGAGTGAGGCCACATTTGAGCAACAAAAGAGGTCCTCCAGAAGTAACTCTTAGGCATACCTATAGGTAGGCTAAGCTTCTCCACTACCTACATAAGCGTTCTAGTTTGCTAGCTGCCGGAATGCAAAATACCAGAAACGGAATGGCTTTTTTGTTTGTTTGTTTGTTTGTTTGTTTGTTTGTTTTTACATGGGCAGGCACCGGGAATCAAACCTGGGTCTCCAGCATGGCAGGCGAGAACTCTGCCTGCTGAGCCACTGTGGCCCACCCCGGAATGGCTTTTAAAAAAGGCAATTTAATAAGTTGGTAGTTAACAGTTCTAAGGCCGAGAAAATGTCCCAATTAAAGCAAGTCTATAGAAATGTCCAATCTAAGGCATCCAGGGAAAGATACCTTGGTTCAAGAAGGCTGATGAAGTTCAGAGTTTCTCTTGCATCTGGAAAGGTACATGGCGAACATGGTCAGGGTTCCTCTATCTGGAAGGGCACATGGCGAACATGGTGTCATCTGCTAGTTTCTTCTCCTTGCTTCCTGTTTCATGAAGCTCCATGGGAGGCATTTTCCTTCTTCATCTCCAAAGATCACTGGTTGGTGGACTCCGCTTCAAGTGACTATGTCATTCTGCTCTGCTCTCTCTCTCAGATATCTCATTCTCCAAAATGTTTCCTCTTTTATAGGACTTCAGAAACTAATCAAGATCTACCCAAATGGATGGAGACATGCCTTCAGCTAATCCTGCTTAACAACCACTCTTGATTAAAGCTCATCTCCATGGAGATGATCCAATTTCAGTTTCAAACATACAGCGGTGAAAGGGGATTAGAAGAAGTGGCTGCCTTTACAAAATGGGATTAAGATTAAAACATGGCTTTTCTAGGGTACATATATCATTTCAAACCAGCACAATAAACTTTACAAGATCAAGGGCTTGGACTATTGATTTGGGTGTCCCTAATATTTGATACAGTATCAGGGGATTTCCTGATGGTAAAGTTTACAAAATAATCTTTTAAAAATATTATTTGAATTACTATTTTCCATACTTATATAAGAACGACAACAACAGTAAAAAACTAATAACTAATATCAAATTATTTTCCTTCTGATGAACATACTGGAAAAACTGAGGTGAACACATACTTCAAAGAATGTCAATAGGAAAATTTACAGCTAGGCTGAGAGAAATATCCCTAGACACAGGGAAGTTTTCAAAATCCCACAAATTACACCACTCTGGCTACCACCAGCTTGCCTATGGAGGAGTTTCAGTATTGCGTTGCCTTGTTCTCTGCTTTCCCTACCATTATGGGAATGGATTGGGAATCACCCCAAAGTAAAATGCAGCTCTGAGATTTTTATAGGGAATATGGGTAGGTGAGAATATGAATATGAGAACGCTCCATATTTTTCTCTTCAGGCACTAATTTTACATCAACCCTAATTTGTTGTTCTCACTGATATCCAGTATTGTAGCACCTTAGTACTGTTCTTTAGTTTTGAGTTTTGAGTAATTGTAAAACACAATACATTCTACTTGTCTAAAAAAGATACCTCCAGTTCTTTAATCATTTTCAACATTAAATATTTACTGCCTACCTCCTACGTAATTTTATTTTACGCTATTTTATTAGTTATTCTATGTTATTTTAATAATTAAAATACTCCATGAAAGCAGAATAAGAATTCACTGATTTATATGTATCACTAAAACTATTGTAATTAGCGTTTTTCTGTTATTTGGAAAAATACTGTCAAATATTATTCATAAAAATCTGCTTTAAAATGTGTGCATCATATTTCACAATTGCTCTGAGTTATACCTTCATGCTAAGATGTGCATAACTGCTTCCATCTGGCTTATTCTCCTAATTCTAAAAAAAAAAAGTTGCTTCAATTAATTCTACTTTTAATGGTCTTACATTAAATAGCAGACTTCCAAATTTAATATACCAACTATTGCTATATTAAAAATCAATCTAAAAGTCTATCTTGAGTCCAAGCCCAGGAATATGACTCTTGTTTTCTATCCAACCCAGCATGAGGTCTGGATCAAACTTATCTGCTTATTGGCAAAACATTTAGACATTTAGTGGGGAATGAAAATATAGTGCAGTTACCAGAAAAATAAGAGATAGATGAAGGTGGTTAATTGAGGCAATGTAACCAGTTAATCTGGGGAACATGGCTTCGTAAAGATGTTAATACTGGCAAATAAAAGAAATTTTTAATAAGGAGAAAGAAAGTAACAAACTAAAAGAAAAATCTACCAAACAGTAAAGAAAACATTGCTGCTTATTTTCTTTCTCTGTTATTTCTGTCTCAACATTACTTCTGGTTTTCAGAACTTTTTTTACATTAATTGCCTGTTATATATATCTCAATAGTGTTCATGGGTTGTCAGTGTGCTCCACCCAACTTTTTCTGCGGCCAATTTAGCTTTAAAGATTACATGGTTTTTATTAAAGAATATTAATATTAATATTTCCAGATACTTACCAGAGAAAAAGAATAATGAAGTCATTATTATCTGTCATCCAAAACTACATTTGTTTCCTCAGCTTTCACGAAAAATAAAATTTTACTGCCTCTTGCATACATTTTTGAGATAACAGTACTGAAATACCAACATCTAACAAATATTGACTTAATTAATTTTTAATATGTGTCACATATGGATCTGGATCTGAGTCCTCACTCTGCCAGTTAGTAGTGTTCGGCCTTGGGAAAGTGTTTGCTTAACCCTTTTATAACTATATTACCTCATCTGTTTCAAAGGGTTGTTCTGAAGATTAAAAGAGGTGGTGCTTATCAAAGAGACAGGAACATTGTGCAAAATAAAATAGCTACTTTTAATATTAGTAGCAATCGTTACAATCATAATTCATAAAACAGTTAAAAAGACATAATTAGCTTCGCTAATATTCAAAATTCAAGTGTCTTATTCACTTCTCATAACAGGCACAGAGTAATTAAAGGCAAAGTGGATTAATTATCACTTTATTATCTCTCGATCTTGCCATAACACCTCTAAATGTCCTTGAACAATGCTCTTAACCTCCCTGGACTTATATCAGTTTTCTAATTTATAAAATGGTATAATATAAAACAGTTGTCTGTCTTGGTCTTAAGAATTCATTTGCACCCTGGGATAGGAACTACACACATGGAGGAACAGGAATCTCTATGTTAAAGATAATATAAGCAGTTATTCATCATTCTCCCAAAATGGATCCTGCTTGCAGGAAGTAACTACCTAGGGACCTAGATGGCTCTACAAATGAACCAAATTGGTGAATTCCATAAAACAGCTCATAGCTTACCTGAACGTTTTACCCAGTATGCATTCTTAGCTTTTCCCCTTCCATGCAAAACACAGAAACAATTTATCAAGCTCATTTTGAATAGATTTCTACTGTATACTCAGGTTAAAGTAAAATATAAACATAGGCAGCATAATGGAAAATTACCCCAAGCCCTCCTAGGTGGAGCATTAGTTTAGAATTATACTGAGTCCTTATGTACTCTCCCCAGTAATAAATTCTTGATTTCCTAAAAACTATATATAGTTTCCAATAGTAGACACACTCTGAAAAAGGGGAAAACATTCTCAGAAATACTGCAAAACCATCTCAAATATTTCAATACTGTTTCAAACTACTGTCAAATCATAGGCAACGAAACATCATAGGGAATGCCTTTGAAAGTAATAATTAGTTTTTTTTTTCTCAAATGCAGTGTCACTGTTTAGGATGCAATAACTATATATTTAACATTAAATAATTGAGATCACTTCCTTATTTATGAGGTTTTCTTTATTATGTTCTATATCAGTAAAGCTTCCTCAGAGACATACTGAGTAGCATCAAACAAACTGATTCTTGACTGTATATCAAGACCAATTCTGCTGAAAATGATCACTGTGCAGTTTCATGTCATAGGAGTAACTGACAATCTCAAGGAAGTTATTAGTTTTTACTACTGTATAGGAAAATAAAGACTAGTCTGAAGGCCACAAAAATAATGGTGTGGGCATGGGAGGGAAAAAACTCTCATGAGATCAACTTTTCATCATTTTACAATTCAGCCCTTTAGCCGGGGTTATGAAGGAAAATAAGAGGTCAGGATCCTTTCCAAAACCAGATAAATAACTTATGGTTAACATTCATTAAGGGCTTGCTATTTGCCTGGTACTGTATTACATGGATCATTTCATTCCATCCTCCCAATATTTCCCTATGAACTGGGTATTATTATCTTCACATTTTACAGATGAGGCAGTTGAGACTTAGAAAGAATAAGCAACTTATCTAAGATCACACACCTAGAAAATGGCAGATGACATCTGGACCAAGTAATCAGAGTCTAACCACCTCCAACCTAATCCTCTTAAGAGAAAAGGAGAACACACTAAGAAACCAATATAGTTCATTTGACAGATATCCACATCAAGTCAAATACTGCCCTCCAATATCTTGGGACTCTTAAATTTCTTAGAAAGAAATTCTGTGCCTCCCTTATCCCCTGCAGAAAACCAACAACTCAGTGTTTGGAAGAAAACAAATGACTAGATAGAGGAGAAGACATAATTTTATTATTCCAGGAAACTACACAATGCATTTTATGAAATAATTATAAGTTATTAATGTTAGTACTCCTCTCTACCTCAGGAAAAGCCTGATTTTACGACTACTGTTTTCTACAGTTTATCCCCAATCCTCACTTCTACTCTATACTTCATGCCTCATATTAGTAAATACACTATGGCAAACATTATTGTTTCCTAGTAAAATGAGAACCCCTTAAAAAAATCCACATTTATTACTAATACCCAAATGAACCTTTCTTAGTGCATACAGAAATTTAAAAGTAACTTCTTAGTTCAGAAGTGGGTTATTGCCCTAATATCATCAAAAGAGGAAAATCATCCTTTGATGATTTCAAGCTGTATGGACGCTAGAAAAGAATGTTCTTTAAGGTTAATCCTTTCCTGTTGGTGTGAAGTCATCATAAGTAGGATCTTTTGGTGAGGAGGCTCTGACTCACCTCACTCAGTGTGGGTCTCAATCCACTGGAGTCCTTTCTAAGTGAATGAAGTTTAGGCAAAGACAGAAAGCCACAGAAGCAAGAAGCTGAAAGCAACAAAACCAGGAAGAGAAGGGAGAGGCCAGCAGACAGCACCATGTTTCTTGCCATGTGACAAAGGAATCCACCATTGCTGGCAGCCAATCCTCAGGAAAAAATGTATGGTTTTGATGATGCCCTAATTTGGACATTTTCATGGCCTCAGAATTGTAAGTCTGTAAACTAATAAATTCCCATTACTAAAAGCCATCCGATTTTATGGTATCTGCTTTTGATAGCCTGGCAAATTAGAACACCTCTTCGATCTCCTATTGGTGACTTTGACTTTCTTTGGTCTATATGTGAATTTTGGACCCATCATTAAACTGAAGGGTCTTTTATTTTTTATAAGATGCTGCCTTTTGTGGGCGCCACTTTCCTGGATTAGGGCACATCCGAAGTTCCTTTTACTGAGAAAAGGAATTTAAAACACTGGCTTGGGGGGGTCAGTTTCAGAATGTATTTTATTAATCAGAGTTCCCAGATCCATATGAATCCAATCATATCAAAGTAGAACTGCATCTTACCTTATTACCTTGCAAACCAGGAGACCCTGTTAATCCAGAAAACCCTCGATCGCCCTATAAACAAACACAAATGGAGGTTTAATGTCAGGAAAGATAATTGAAAATCAGAGTTCCTTTGAAGCAGGGCCGTCAAGACCCTACGCATTTATTTCTGATGTTCACAAGCCTACTCAAATCCCATCTAGTTTCTAAGCCCTTTTGGAGAGCTTCGCTGAGGTTCGCAGCCCTATCTCTTCCAGCACTGAATACCTGGAGTGTATTTCTCTACCTCCAAATCCTTGCTCCTTTTTCTCTGGTGTTCTTTTCTCTAGTAATGCTGTCCTCCCCAAATTTGAGTCAGATTAAAGTCTACCTTGTTTTAAAACGCTAAAGGAATTTCCTTAAACATTCTACAAGCACTCTGTGTGGCACTCAGGCCTACGCCTTTTCCAAGAGGGTCAGCCGCCTCGTCTTTCTCCAATGCGGAACCTAGCGGGCCGGCCTCCGCAGGCTGCCTGGCCGGACCAGGAGCACTCAGTGCATCAGGGAAGAAGCATTTCCGTTTCCGGGGCTGTGCTCCGCGCCGCCTTGGCCTGCAGCTAGAACTCTGTGTAACGGGGCGGTGAAGTGGCAGCCCGGAGAACTGACCCCGGGGTAGTCGCTGCAGGCGAAAACTTATCGGGGGGACTGTGTATTTCGCTCCTATACACCCGGCTTCACAAATTAGGAACCTATATCCGTTGGCCAACACCTGGATGGGCCTAGGAGTCCACCTTGGAGAAGGGGAAGGAAGGAGTGTCTGTGGCTGATAGTGGTGACCAAAGGAAGCTGTGTGGCTTGATAAGAAAAAAAATCTAAGAGAGAAGGGAGCATAGATCATTTGGGGTCAGTTTCCTCAAGGTCCACTTTTTTCTTTACCTTTCTTCCTTCCTTTCCCTTTTTCCATTGCAACGGATATATGGTGCATTAAAGAAGCACATTGTGCTTGAAAGAAAAGAGACTATTTAGGTAATAATCCTAAATAAACTCAATAGTACTGTATGTTCTGTTCAATTTTTAGTGCACTATCCACCTTTTTTTAACATGCCATGAAATTAAACAATCAGAAGAGAAAAACATATTTCTGATTATTAAAAATGGAGTACTTTTCTATTTGTTCTGATACCTTCATTTTACTGCTTCCGTTCCCAGTCTTAAGATATTTTCCATTTGTAATAGGATGGTATTTCTTACATTTATAACTTGTTAGAGGGAAGAGAAAATTTCATTAGGAAACAGAAGACTGAAAGAAGGTCCCCTCCACTAGCTCTAAGCATGGATAAATTAATTTTTTTTCACAGTTTCCCCATCTGTAAAATAAGAGTAATAATGTTCCACTTGTCTTATGGAAGAGGAAAAATTACCACCATTTAAAAGTTATCTACCTTTGCCAGTGAGGTCCCAAAAGGGATTAAACACTTATGTATGCTATGGTAAGTGCTACTTTGTAGATTTTAGATGGTGAAGGGCTAGCCCACTTATAACTTTTATAGTTTCATCATTAACTATAAGATGATTAAATAGTTGAAGATAAAATACAATCATTTCCCTGTCCCCTTCACTCCCACCAATATAATGTTCATGTTTTTTATTACCATTTATATTCATATTGTGGGTGTATAATGAATTTCCTATTTCCTCACCATAATTGGGCCCAAATTGATGTAAATAAAATTTCTCAGACATTGTTTTAAAATTTTACCCTTTTTTTTTTTTTTTTTTTTTGCATGGGCAGGCACCAGGAATCAAACCCAGGTCTCCAGCACGGCCGGTGAGAACTCTGCCACTGAGCCACTGTTGCCCACTAAAATTTTACCATTTTATGGATGGAAATACTAGTGGTCAGTGAGAGGAGGGGTAAGGGTATGGTATGTATACTTTTTTTTTTCTTTTTTTCTTTTTCTGCAGTGATGCAAATGTTTTAAAAAATGATCATGGTGATGAATATACAACTATGTGATGATATTGTAAGCCATTGATTGTATACCATGTATGGAATATTTGTGTGTTGTTTTGTCAATAAAAATATATATTTTTAAAATTTTACCAAGGCGTTTGACAAAATTCAACATCCCTTCTTGTTGAAAACACTTCAAAGGATAGGAATAGATGGGAACTTCCTCAGCATGATAAAGGAACTATATGAAAAACTCACCACTAACATCATCCTCAATGGGGAAAGACTGAAAGCTTTCCCTCTAAGATCAGGAACAAAACAAGGATGTCCACTGTCACCACTGTTATTCAACATTCTGTTGGAAGTTCTAGCCAGAGCACTTAGATAAGAAAAAGAAATACAAGACATCAAAATTGGAAAGAAAGAAGTAAAACTCTGTTTGCAGATGATATGATACTTTATGTCGAAAACCCTGAAAAATCCACAGCAAAACTACCAAAGCTAATAAATGAGTACAGCAAAGTGGCAGGTTACAAGATCAACACTCAAAAACCTGTAGTGTTTCTATACACTAGTAATGAGCAACCTGAGGGGGAAATCAAGAAAAAAATCCATTTATGATTGCCATCAAAAGAATAAAATATTTAGGAATAAATTTACTAAGGATACAAAAGACCTATACAAAGGAAATTATAAGAAATTGCTAAAGGAAATCACAGAAGACCTAAATAGATGGAAGGGCATACTGTGTTCATGGATTGGAAGACTAAATATAATTAAGATGTTAATTCTACCTAAATTGACTTATAGATTCAATGCAATACCAATTAAAATCCCAAAAATTTACTTTGCAGAAATAAAAAAGCCAATAATCAAATTTATCTGGAAGGGCAGTGTGCCCCAAACAGCTAAAAATATCTTGAGAAAGAAAAATGAAGTCAGAGGTCTCACACTACCTGACTTTAGGGGGTATTACAAAGCTACAGTGGTCAAAACAGCATGGTACTGACATAAAGATAGATGTGCTGACCAATGGAATCGAATAGAGTGTTCAAATATAGACCCTCTCATCTATGGACAATTGACCTCTGATAAGGCAGTCAAGCCTACTCACCTGAGACAGAACAGTCTCTTCAATAAATGGTGCTAGGAGAACTGGATATCTATATTCAAAACAATGAAAGAGGATCCATATCTCACATCCTATACAAAAAATTAACTCAAAATGGATCAAAGAGCTGAACATTAGATCTAAGAACATAAAACTTTTAGAAGAAAATGGGAATACTTATAAAACTTGTAATCGGAGGTGGTTTCCTAGATCTTACACCCAAAGCATGAGAATTGAAGAAAGAAATAGATAAATGGGAGCTCCTCAAAATTAAACACTTTTGTGTATCAAAGAACTTTGTCAAGAAAGTAAAAAGACAGCCTACACAATGGGAGACAATATTTGGAAATGACATATTAGATAAGAGTCTAATATCTATAATATATAAAGAGATTGTTAAACTCAACAACAAAAAAGACAAACAACCCAATTATAAAATGGCCAAAAGACATCAACAGACAGTTCTCAGAAGAGGAAATACAAATGGTAAAAGGGAAATGAAAAGATGCTCAACTTCACTGGCTATTAAGGAAATGCAAATCAAAACCACAATGAGATATCATCTCACACCCACCAGAATGGCCATTATCAATAAAACAGAAAACAACAAGTGCTGGAGAGGATGTGGAGAAAGAGGCACACTTATGCACTGTTGGTGGGAATGTCAAATGGTACAACTGCTGTGGAAGGCAGTTTAGTGGTTCCTCAGGAAGCTAAGTATAGAATTGCCATATGATCCAGCAATCCCATTGCTAGGTATCTATTCAGAGGACATGAGGGCAAGGACAAAAATGGTACATTTGGACACCAATGTTTATAACAGCATTATTTACAATTGCCAAGAAATGGAAACAACCCAAAGGTTCATCAGCAGATGAGTAGCTAAACAAGCTGTGGAATATTTATATACAATGGAATGTTATGCAGTTGTAAAACAGAATAAAGTCATGAAGCATGTAACAATGTAGATGGACCTTAAAGACATTATGCTAAGTAAGATTAGCCAGAAACAAAGGACAAATACTGTATGGTCTCAATGATATGAACTAATATTAATGAATGAACTTGGAGAATTTCAGTTAAGAACAGAGGTCATCCGGAGATAGAAATAGGGTAGATATTGAGTAATTGGAGCTAAAGGGATACAGATTGTGCAACAGGACTGATTGTAAAAATTCAGAAATGGATAGCACAGTACTACCTGATTGTAGCACAATAATGTAAGTACGCTGAATAAAACTGAATATGAGAATGATAGAGGGAGGGCTGGGGGCACATATGAAACCAGAAGAAAAGATAGACAATAAAGACTGAGATGGTATAATCTAGGAATGCCTAGAGTGTACAATGATAGTGACTAAATGTACAAATTAAAAAATGTTTTTGCATGAGGAAGAACAAAGGAACATCAATATTGCAGGGTGTTGAAAACAGATGGCCACTCATATTTTAAAACTTCAAGTTCTTTGTGAGACTATAGCAAAAAAATGTTTATTTGGTACAAAATTTAAATTTTGATTAGTGCATTTCCTAATATAACTTATATGGACAGGTTAATTGAACACCATAAGTACATGGAACCTTGAATAGGGCGTGAGATTTTGTAGGTTTGTCCAGTGTGATGCCCTGATAAATCCCAAGGTAATTTGAACAGTGAATAAAAAAGTATTTCCAAAGTCCCCTTGGGGGAATGGTGAGAAAGGGGGGAAATTCAACTTCCCCATTTGGAGAATTCCTGATATTCTTGCAAGCAGTGACGACAATCAAATCAATAGGCTGGGCCCTCAATCTTGGAGTTTGTTCATATGAAACTTATCCCCGCAAAGGATAAGCTAAGCCTACTTACAGTTAGGCCCAAGTATCACCCCCAGAGAACCTCTTCTCTTGCTCATATGTGGTCTATCTCTCTCTCAGCCAACATGCAAGCAAACTCACTGCCCTCCCCCTCTCTATGGAGGCCATGACTCCCAGGTGTGTAAACCTCCCTGGCAACGTGGGACAGAAATCCTAGAATGAGCTGGAACTCAGCATCAAGGGATCGAGAAAACCTTCTCAACCAACAGGGGGAAGAGTGAAATGAGACAAAATAAAGTGTCAATGGCTGAGAGATTCCAAACAGAGTTGAGAGGTTATCCTGGAGGTTATTCTTACACATTATATAGATATCCCCTTTTTAGTTTAAGGTGTATTAGAGAAGCTAGAGGGAAGTGCCTGAAATTGTAGAGCTATGTTCCTGTGACCATGTTTCTTGAAGACGGCTGTATAATGATATAGCTTTCGCAGTGTGACTGTGATTGTGAAAACCTTGTGTCTGATGCTCCTTTATCTTTGGTATGGACAGATGCATAAAAAATATGAATTAAAAATAAATAAATAATGGGGGAACAAATGTTAAAATGAGTAGACTGAAATACTAGTGATCAATGAAAGGGATGGTAAGGGGCATAGAAAAAAATGATATTTAGAAAGATTAAGTAAAACCACAGGTTAATGGCCCAATTTAATGCTAAATGAATAAAATCAGAATTAAAAAAAAATACCATTTTAGAAAAACATCTCTCAATTTTAAAAGTTGGAATTCACTTAAAACTTATTGGCAACATGTTATTAGATCCTATATATTATTTCATTTCTCCTATATAACATTAATTAGACTTAGTACATGAGTAAATCAAAAAATTTTAAAAAGATTGAAATACTTCAAACTTCAGCTGCCCTATTGAACCACCTTATATTTTGAACAGAGATACCATGAGGAAAAATAAAACCAATCATTTGATATAAATGTAAATGTTTATTTAATCTGGGGGGTTTATTTAAATCCATCACCAAAACAGAGTGGGCCTCTAATTTGTAAATTTTAAATAAGAAATCAAATGTCCTATATTCACATAGTTAAAAGATAGATTTATACTTCAGTCTCAGATTGCAGGAATTTTTCCCTTGTAGTAATTAAGGTACCAGTAACGATATTCTATTTCTAGAAACAAACTTTCATTTTTTTAAAAATTATTTCAACTCAGTAAATTCAGTTCCATGACAGCAACAAAATTCCTAAAATTCTAGATTTAAAAAATTTTGAGGTTTACTTGTTAGTTAAGATCTGTAGAGTCCATTAATTTGTGATTATTTTTAAGTTTATAGGAGTTTCTGTAAGACAGTTACAAGATCAGCTTTTAACATGGGACACCAAATTTTTCAGATATTTTCAAAAGTTTGTGAATATATGTATAACACATAAACAAAAACATTCTATAATTGTACATATTCATCAGGAGATGGTAGAAACAAATCTTTCCAGATGTCTCCCTAAAGACTTTTCATTTGTATTTATTCCTGCTGGAAAACAGCACCCTCCTCCAAATAAAGATGCTGTTGCTATATTTCCTTTAAGATATTAGTTCATTTTTACTTAAAGTGTGTGGGTGTGTTGGTGTGTGTTTGAGACATTTTGATAAAATTAAAAGCATACTACACTAGAAAGCAGGAGACTTGGATATAGCATTAACTCAACACTCTTTTTGTGGTGGCTCATTTAAAATCTCCCAAGTCTTTTTTCTCACCTGGAGACCCTGATGATGGTGGCTGCCTCTCACAGAGTTTCTGTGGGACTTAAAAAAGATAGCGTATGTAGAACTAGCCTAAAAAGGTATAAGGTGGCATCGGCATTTATGTACTATTTGTGCATATGTATGAATAGCAAAGTCTTTGATGGTAAGGACCACACCCTGCTCTAATTTTTTACCCCACCCACCCCTACTTGGCATGTAGCACAATGGTGAACCATAATAGACACTTGATAAAATTAGCTAATGTTAAGATTATTAATATAATTTTAAGTATTTCTTCCTTCATTGAAATCCAGTTGTTCGCTGATATCTCCTGTCTGATGTCAAGTAAAATGTAGATTTAAAATGTAGATTAAAAAAGATTAAAAAAAAAATGTTTGAAATATATTACCATGATTTTGTTTCATGGGGAAATAGTTACCTTTTCTCCAGGAATAGCTTGACCTGGGGAAAATCCTGGATCTCCTTTGGAGCCCTAGATAAAAGTTATAAAATATTTGATAAAGCCTAAATTACATATAGAATATCACATATCGTCATTCATAAGGATCATCAGATGTTGTGGATATTATAAGGCATCAAATATAACTATTTTAAATTGAAGTGACATGGATTATTTACTTTTTCATGTATTTATTTCTTAGCCTTATCTTTAAATGCTGAGAAGAATCCTAAAAATTCCCTAGACGTAGTTGATTGTTTTAATCTAATAAATATAAAGTTACACTACTATCAGAAATACCTTTCTTTGGGGGACCTAGATAAAGACTCTATTATTGTTTCAATTTTTAAGACATATTCAGTTGTTAGTCCTGTTTTAGTAATGGAAGACTATTTTTGTAAAAGAAACCCACTTAAGAAAATTTTTAAATATTAAGACAACGTTCCAAGTTTAAATATTTTCTAAAATCTTGCAATGAACATGCATTACTTTTATAATAAAGTCAAAATGCATGCCTCTAATTGCCAAAATTGTTTTTATTCTGTTACAAAAATAAATACTTTTCACACTCTGGATACCCTTATCTTTCACATTTCAAGGGAAATATGACATCAGGTTTCAACAGAGTTTTTTCTGATACAATTTTAAAATTTGTTATTATGCATACTACTAAAGTATCCCTTTTTCAAACTATTTGTGATAGCTTACAAAATATCAGGGCCACAGTTGAGTTTCTATATAATTCAAATTCTCTTTTCATTACTATTCTCAACTAAGAATAAATAAGTCACCATTCCTAGATACTTGTAAATATTCACTCTATAGGTTTATTAATTGACCTAATTTCAATATTGCTGTGTCTCAGGGAATAGGGAGGCCCAAGGAGAGGAAGAAAGATGAGAACAGCTGGTCAGTGGATCAATCAGAACACACATAACATATATTGATTAAGTGCACTATCTCACGGTGCAGTTTGTGGAGCCCCAGATCACTCACAATAGTAACATCAAAGATAACTGATCACAGATCACCATAACAAATATAATAAAACTGAAAAAGTTTGAAATATTGTGAAAATTACCAAAATATGAGAGACATAATGTGAGCACATGCTATTGGGAAAATGGCACTGATAAACTTGTTCAATGCAGGTTTGCCACAAACCTTCAATTTGTGAAACATGCAATATCTGTGATGTACAATAAGGTAACACACAATAAAGTGAGCTGTGCCTGTATGTTATCCTCATAGATTTTTTTCACGTAAAAATATTATGAGAAGGAAAAGAAATGCTATTTTATTACTTCAGTGTTTATTTATTTACTTGTTATTTACAAGTTAAAATGGCAATTTATGGAAACCTCTGAAATATACGAATTGTGATTTGAGTAACCTACCGAATATTAAGGCCATTATATTTTGACAACAAACATTTTGGAAGACCAGAGCAGGCCTGTACCCAACTTTACCATTAAACATATAAATCCAGAAGTTGTGGACTTTCAGAAGAACCTAGCCATATTGAAGAATCATACTCAAGAGCAAGAGAGATGTAGGTCCCCCTGACAACAAGGGACATGACTCCCAGGGATGAGCCTGGCTCTGGCATTGTGGGACTGACAATGCCTTCTTTACCAAAAGGGGGAAAAGATATGTAACAAAATAAGGTTTCAGTGGATAAGAGATTTCAAATAGAATCAGAAGGCTATTCTGGAGGTTACTTTTATGCAAGCTTCAGCTAGATATTGCAAATTGCCACAGTATGCCAAGCCCCAAATAACAGTATTCCTGAAAACTCTAAAGAATACCCAGGGCTGTATCTGAGTCTCTATAATAGTTTTACTCAGTTTATTTTCCAGAAACCTAAAACTCCAGATTGTTACTATGCCAGATTAGCCCTAAAACCCAGAGGTACCAGTCTCTCCAAGAACATTAACCAGTTGTATCCCCCTATCCCATAATGTCAACATCCCTTCTCAACAAGAAGTTAGAATGGTCATCGCCCAAATATCCATAAAGATTGGGAGAAGGATCAAATGAGAAGGAGGAGTTGTAACAGAGAAGACAGGATTTAACAAATGAGTATGACTACGGAATCATTATACTGATATTTCTTTTTAATCTCCAGTGTATTAGAGCAGTTAGAAGGAAATAGCTGAAATTGTGGAACTGTAACCCACACCATACTTTGAAGTTTGTTCTAAAACTATGTGTTAAAATGTATATTGAAATATATCCCTTTTCTGAAAATATATTTCACAATAAAAAATTTTTTTTATAAAGTGAAGGGCCTTCCTTTTTAATGTCAGGAAAATAATATGATACTCATTAGTAATCACTCACCTTTAGACCTGGTAATCCAGGTAACCCAGGATTTCCATGTGGCCCTGGCGTGCCCTGCAAATAATAAGACATATCATTCTTAGAACAGATCTAAATACATATAATAGAGATAAATACTATAAAAATAAATATTACATAATATAATTTCATTAAAATGAACACTTTTTTTTTTTACAAATTCCTTTTCTTTACTGAGATTTTGGATATTTCACTCTCAGAAATGATAGCTACACTAATTATAGAGCAGAAATGTGGTTTGCATCCTTTGCTTCAAAACACTGCCTCAAGGTGCTTACAACTTCCCTTATTTACCACCCATCACCAGCCTCAGAATATTGCTTAGTGCTACTTCTAAGAGTTGTGCAGAATAAGAAGCCTAAAATAACAAAGTGCAATTGTTTACTCTCTTCTCAACATGTATTATGTTTTCTTCATTTGAGCTTTTGCTTATGCTATTCTGTATAACTTAAAGACCTGCTTCATTTACCTTACTCGCCTGTATCTACTCAAGTGATTCTCCAAGACTCAACTCAGATCCTGCCTTGTTTTTAAATCCTGACCATAACAGCATGAAGTTATTTCTATCTCCTACCAACTTCTAAAGAAATTACTGTATGTTGAATTCATTTGCCAATTAATTGTATAGGATATTGGGACATATCTGCAAATAAACTCATTAGTCTCCCCTCTAGCTGGAACATGACTTCTAGGGATGTAGTTTTAAACTGTTATTTAAATACTTTATCTCAATTTACTTTTGGCATGTGCTATTGAGTTTTAGGATTATAAATTCTTTAAAAAGGGACTGTTTCTTATATTATCAGTAGAGCATTTACCTCATATTAGCCTCAGTGAATATCTGTCAACTTTATTTTACTTCGCTGGTAAATTATGCAATCTGAATTCAATAATTGTTTCTATTTATTGAAATAATTTATGTACCAGGGACTATGTTATTGCTTTACATTTCTTATTTCTAAGTTCTACAAGTTGCTTTTTCTTTTTTGTATGTTGTATGGCAAGGTCACATTTTGTTATTTTTCCATGATAGTGCCCCATTATTGCAGCACCACTTGTTGAATTTTTGTTTGCTTGTTTTCTCATTGATTGTTTTGCCTGTTTGTTTGTTTTTTGGGAAGTGCATGGACTGGCAATCGAACCCGGGCCTCCCATATGGTGGGCGAGAGATTCTACCACTGAACTACCCTTGCACTACAAGGTGCTTATTTTTACTCTCATTTACAAATGATGAAAGCTGACACTACCAGTAAATAGAGGTATTAAGATTCACCTTCTCCAGAAAGTTTTCCAGGTCGTCAGGCCCCCTGTACTTGGTTTAGGTTTGGTACCCCACCACTGTGCTTTTCAGTTATACCTCTCTATCTTAACACATGCATTATAGTTAATAATTATTTGTCTCTTTAATTCAAAATTAATAGAGCAGAGAGTTTCAGAAAGAAGGATCGTCAAAAGGGCAAATATTGAGGGCATGTCTAGCAAAACAAAACTAAGGAAAACAGATTAGATTTTATGACATGTCGTTTATAGTCTTCAAAAACAAATTTTAATAAAATAGATGGAAAGGATTCACAGGGATTAAAGAACTAGTTGTTGATGTAGATGTAAGAGCAATGGGTATAAATTACTGTTTTACAAAGCTCAGCAGATCAAGAGTGGACCAGGACAATAACTTTAGGAAATTTTAATATCAATGAAAGTTAGGAATTTTTTTAAAAGAGGGATAGCTTGTTTGTAGCCAAATGGGAAGAAAAAAAAAAACAAGAGAAAGAAAAAAATTGAATTTGCAAGTGTTTAGTTAGATAATTGATTGAAGGGTGTAAAATTAAGAACAGAGATGATATAAGTAGCCTTGAGAAGAGGAATACTATTTCTTCCTCAAGAGAAGGAGGATTAAACAAATAAAAATAAGAACAGAAGATGGAAACTAAGGAAAATGGACTGCTGAATTGTGAGAAGAGAAGGAGATTCAGAATCCAAAGTTGTGCTATAGTAGAATAGCAGTTTTAGCAATGGAAAGAGAATGGAATTAGCCCAGAGATAGAATCAGTCACTCAGAAAAGTAGGATCTAGGGTATTGCAGAAGAGGTAGGAAGACGGAAATGGTTCTAGGGCTAGAAAATAATGGACAGCATTTAGAAGTGACTATGAGGAATGTGACAGGTGATCAAGCACAAATAAAATAAATGCTAAATAGCTAGAGAATACTGAGAATTCATCTTAGACCTCATATAGACAATAGTTTGATGTGAATATAGACAAAGTAAAATTTTAGGGTGACTTTTCTTTATTTGAAATTATCATTAGTATGATAAAATCAGGTTAAAATAAAGCGAATTAGTGGACTATATAAATGGTATTTGCATATGTCTCCTTAGCACACAATCACAATTCTTTTCCAGCTCATTGAAGAAAGAAAAACTTTCTGTTAGTAAAACTCTACATTTCTTTTTTTTTTTTTTAGATATGAAAGAAACTCATTCTAACATAGCAATAAATCTTTGGTTGGACCCATGTAATGTGAGAAACTACTGCTGATTCTTAAAGCAGTGTTTTTCCTCAGGGCTATTTTTTTTTCTGTCCACAGCTCCAGCATTTTCCACTATGTAATCCAGGAATGCATTATTTTAAATCAGTCCACTCCTCTTCATCCCCCAAAATAAATGAACCTCACCTTGGACTATCGACTATGTATGAGATCACTTTATAACTAAGAATAATGTTACAAGTAGCAGTAGAACAGTCACTAATCTACAAATTTGACAATCTTTCTTGGACAAGTTCACAGAGAATGTTTTGGCTGGGTGATTACACTCAAATAAACAAGGCTGCACGTTCTATTTTTCTTGAACTGGCAAGGGCAGGGCTAAATTTGAAAAATATTGGCAGGTTTCCAAAGGAAGTACATACTATACAATACTAGGAAAACCATATAGGAAAGTAACTAATTCTTACAGCTTATGGGAAATGGGTCCCATCTACTCACCCGTGGACCTCTCTTTCCTGATGGACCTGGTATACCTGCTGGACCAGGAGGACCCTTGGAAAACAAATGCCAAGACATTAGGCATGAAAATAGACAGATCTTTTCTCACAAGTATTAGTATAAGTTCTACTGTAACTCTTTTAAGTTCGCAGTTCTGAGCTAATGGTGATGTTAAAGTAACAAGAACCCCTCACCCTAATCAGCAGGAGTGTGAGTTAAAATTGAAGTGCCCTCTTTAATCTGGCCAGAAATGGTAGCCGGAAATCTATGACATATGGTTATAGCCACTGAATCCGGTTTTTACAAGGACCATCACACACACATAATTTTTTTTTTTCACCTAATTCTACTTTTACTACAGAAAAGGGAATTCAATTTAGGGTTTGGAGACTAAGTATAGGTTGTTTCATATGCATTTCAAAGAAGGACTTGCCTTGAATAATTAAAGAACTGGCCATTATATGTTATTTTAAAAGAATTAAAACCAAATATCTGTGTTATATGTTAAATTCTTATAATGGGATTCTTCCATGTATCAAGTAATAAATTTGCCTTATACCAATACAGCACACTAGGAGGTCACTAATAGAGTTAAATAATGTGTAAAACAAAGTATGAAAGTGAAAGATGACCAATTTTTAGTGTTCTGATCCTTTAAATTTACTTTTAAATATATATATAATAAATAGAAAACTATTCTTTGCTTCCTCATTTAAGCCTTACATTGCTTAATTAATTAATTACTTTAACAATTGAGAATAAAAAAAGAAATGCTGATTTGGGATATGGCTGAGCATATATGCATTCATTCATTTGTGTATTCATTTCATTATTATTTAGCACTCTGCTGATATAGCAATTCTTCTTGATGTTTATAGAGCATATACATACTCCATTTAAGAAATATTCATTCATTATTGCAGTAAAAGTAGCATGGGTCTTGAAGTTAGACTACACTAACAAATAGCATGACCTACTGAGCCTCATTTTTTGTCATTGTAATCTCTATATATCTATCTTATGGCACATAAAATAAAGGTATAATTCCAGGTTGGACCTTATGTAATTGCCAATATGTGACCATTTTTTAACCTACAAAAACACACTTTCGGGCGGGCCATGGTGGCTCAGCAGGCAAGAATGCTTGCCTGCCATGCCAGAGGACCCAGGTTTGATTCCCAATGCTTGCCCATGTAAAAAAAAAAAAACCACACTTTCATATAACAACCACACTTTCACATAACTAAATCTATATCATGGCCAGGTTACACCCAGAAGTTTTCTCTATAAAGTAAAATGTACATTGTCTTAGGAAGAGAAGGCAAATAGATTGATGGGAAAGGGGGAAGAGGTCATTCCAAATGAAAAGTGCAAGGGGAAAAGTTATATAGCATTTTTCTCATATCTCATTCTTCTTGATATCATCTACTCTTAGAAACTCTCTGTTTTATTTACAGTCATTTGGAACTTTTCTGATACTCTTTATATATTTCAAACATTCATTTCTTTTCATTGTAATTATTTTCCTACCCCGTAACTTGATTAACCTTTCATGTATTTCCTAATATTGAAAAGGAAGGAGTCTATTTTATTCAATCTCAAACTGAGGTAAATGTTTTAACATCTATTATTATATCACTAGTTTCTATCAAAATTGATTTTCATTTATTACTACAAAAATTGACATTTTTTTCAAATTAGTTCTGGTTCTGCTGTTATAATCAGAATCTAGCAGCTGTTGATTTGAATTTAAGACCCCCAAAAGAAGAACAAGTAGGAGAAATTGAACTGATATGAAAAACTAAATGGAAAATTAAAACAAAATGTAGAGTTGGATTTATCGCCCCTACTATATTCCTTTTTGAAAAAAGAAAATGCTATTTCATTCCAATTGAAAAGGCAGTTAATATTAGATACTGGGGGGGGAAGAAATTACATTTCATGACAAGACTGAAATTATTCAATTGTCAGTAAACACTAAATTAAAAACAATTTTTACATGTCTTCACAGATTTGCATTTCCAAATTTTTAAGAGATTAATGATAGAAACTTTCTGGAAACTAGAGAAGAAAAGAAGTTTTTTACAGTGTGACTTTCCTGAGGAGAATAAATTATCTTCCGGAAATAAAGTTAAATACTAGAAGAGGCACTCTAACTGTTAGGTTTTTGGCTATTAAGAGAAAGTATAATTCAATAAAAGGAGCAATGGCTTTGTAATAAGCCATCTAGATTTATGTCATGCCTCAGTCATTTACTAGCTTAATGACCTTGGACCAGTTAGCTACCCTTTCTAAGCCTTAGTTTCCTCATCTTTAAAATATTGATAATAAAATCTATCTTTCTGGATTATTGTGAGCATTAAAGTTACTGTATATAAAATACTTGCACATGCCTGGTGCATAGTAGGTTACCAGAAAACTACAGTATAACATTCTTAAAGTATTCCTAAGGTACCTACTGTGGTTATTTATGAAGAGGTTGCCTGAGAAAATTAATGTCCCTCCCCAAACAGCAAATGTGAGCTACAAGGGACAATCAATGAATTATTTAGCAATGTCTTTTCTTCAATGGAGAAATGTTTGTATACGTGGAAGAGTATGAAAGAACAGTGGCCACCTAGTTTACTGAAATTTGTGTCTAGAATAATTAACAAAATGAATTAGGACATGAGTAAAATAAAACAAACAACAAAAAATGTAGTCTGACTTAGGAACTAAGAGAAAACTAATAGTGAGAGCAAGGGGAAAATTGGAGCAACATGAGGCTACAGAAGTAAGCAGGAAAAAAATCACTGCACAGGTCATGGTAAGCAATGTTAAGTTTATTCTAAGTGCTTTTTTCTTCTGCCACTGAAAATTCTAGAGAATTTTGATAAAAGATGGCAGGGTAAAGGCATTTTTTAAACTAACCTCCCTTTCTCAAAACAGCAAAAGACACCAAAAGAAGAAAACACTATCTCTAATGAAACAAGAAAAGGATCACAACCATAAACCACAAAATATGAAGATTTTCTCCCAAATACCAAAATACTTTGGGGCAAGGAAAGATGTTGGGACATGAGGAAAAAATATATATATATACTTGAAAAAAAAAATATATATATATACCACCTCTTCAAACCTCAAACCTTGGACAGGTTACAGCCATCTTTAAAAGTATATCAGTTCCCAGGTTTGTTTCCCGGTGCCTGCCTATGCCAAAATAAAATAAAAAGAATATCAGTCCTTAAGAGCCATTCCAACAATCCTTTAATTACAGTGATAAGGTTTAAGGAGATGGGCAAGCCACAGGAGAAATAATGCATGTCTCTGAAAACAGCACAGTTACAAACAGTCAAAAATAGGGACAGCAGAGCTGAAGAGGAAGATCTAAGTCATTTTTAAGATCTACAACCAAATCTCCTAATCATGGGCAATTATTGGTGGTGACAGGGTATAAAATAAAAAGAACAAAAGATTCACCAAATCACTTCTCAGAGAGCCAGTGATATAAAGGGATTCACAACATATTGTACATGAAAATAAAGGTAGATATCTCTCTGGGAGAGGACAAAGCAAATATGTTAAGATAGTGTTTAAGGCAGTAATCTAAATTTTTTTTTTGTAGAGAAGAAAAAAATTTATTCATGATCTTGCAGGAACAGGCGCACAACCAAAATGTGGTGGCTGGAGTGCCAAGCGATAGAGTGTGATAGAATGCCACAGATTTTATATGCTAACTTAGCACACAGGTCCCTCCCCTGTTTCTCCAGCAATCTAAATTTAATACTGTGTACAACTCCATCTTAGTCCCCTTTGCCACTCCCTATATTCTACTCTAAAACAAACAGCTGGCCTATATAGATTAAAAAATAAATAACAAGAAAAAACAGCATGGAACCCATACACAGATATGGGGTGAGAGGTGGGGGCAATGGGAATAGATGAAAATCAATTACCAGAAGAGGAATTACCCCTGCAACAGAGAAAGGGTGTAATCCCAAAGTTCACCATAGACTGAAACAAATTTCAAGATGACACTTTTCTCTAAAAAGATAACTCAAAAAAAGAGTTGCAAAAGATAAAAAAGAACAACTAAAAGAAATGAAATGTGAACTGGGAGAGCTTAAGAAAGATATGAAAGAAAAAAAAAAAGAAAACATTCTAGATGAAAGCTAGTCCAAAGCAATAAAACTGATAAATTACAACAGAAAAATGTATAAAGGGATATGGATATAGGATAAATGAATTCACACAAAATGAAATGGAAAAGAGCAATTACATTGACATGATTGTAGAGAAGATGATAAATATTGACATCACAAAGGATATTCAACACAGGTATTTTGGTGTGCCATGCCTGAAGAAGAGTACAGAAAGATGGAAGACAAAAGTATTTGAGGATATAAGGGGAGACTTTCTTATAGCAAATATAAATGATACAGAACCTGATCGATATGTTTAATGGCTTCGAAAGTAAGAATTTCAAGGGCATAAAGCAGAAAAAAATAATCACCTACAAGTAGGAAATAGCAGGCTAGAAAAAATGATACAGAACCTGATCGATATGTTTAACAGCTTCAAAAGTAAGAATTTCAAGGGCATAAAGCAGAAAAAAATAATCACCTACAAGTAGGAAATAGCAGGCTAGACTCAAAGACTTTACACAGTAATATCCACTTCAAGAAGCAATAGAATAATCCCTACAAAGTTCAACATATCATCACCATTCACCCTCTCATTAGTTTTCTGAAATACACTGTTAGTTTCTACACTACCCTGAAGTTGGATTCTCAAAGTTCAACAATAACTTTCCCATCAGAAGGTGCAATGGATTTCCCCAGCTTTTTCTCAGTTCTTTCCCTTTTTTTACATCTTTGTATTTTGGGGTGGTCTGTTGATTATTCTTCTTGAAACTCTCTCTTTGGGCTTTTGTTATAGTACACTATTCTTCTCTCCCATCTCTCTGATTACTCCATCATAGTTCTTTTTCTTACTGTATTTTAAAATCAAGCTTTTCCCATGATTTGGATCTTGGCCCTATGCCAAACTTCTTTTCTTGAAATATTATGCAATCCTATAGCTTCAACTTGACCTCTCTTTTTCACTTCACCTTCTTCAACTTTTCCTGCAGCTTACTGAATTGCCAACAGTTCCTTAAATGTTTTAAATTCTTATTTTCCTCTCCTAAAATTGACTTCCTCTTTTAATTACTGTTTTTAGTAATGGTATCACCATTCTCCCAATCTCTCAGACTTAAAACACTTGAGCCACCTTTGATTCTCTCCTTTTGATTGGTCCCAAGTTCCAATTATTTTCCAAGTTCTACCAAATCTTCCTTCAAATTTTTTTGAATTCTACTTTTCCTTTGCATTTTAACTGCTACCCAGCTAGATACTGTCCTAATCATGTAACACCAATATGATAACAGGAACTTCCTGTCTGTTCTGGGTACTAATACCAAAGTAACTTTCCTATTAATCCCCTGCTTAGGAACCTTTAAAATTCCAAATTGAGAACAAGATAAAGTCAGAACTATCAGTTTGACAATTAAGACTCTCCACAACCTGGCCCCATCTATCGCAGGTCTTTATTTCCTAAACATTATTCAGTCTAATATTGTGAAAGAGTTTAGACTTTAGAAGCAGAAAACTTGGGTTCAAATCCCGGCTCTATCATTTACTAGCAATATGGTTGTGGGTAAGTAAATCAACTCCTCTTGGCTTCAATTTCTTCATGTGAAAGATGAGGATACTAACAGCATCCTTAACAAAGTTGTTTTAAGACAAGATAATGTATGTAAAGGGCATAGTAGAGTGGTTTCCACGAAGTTGGAACTCGATAGCTATTATGCTGATTTCACTATATTAAAAAAAAATCAGTTCTTCTCCAACTTTCAAAACCTTATTCATCTTTTGAGGCCTAGATCATAATTAATTTCATCCACAAAAACACATCCTGAATAGCTCGACCTTGTAAACTTTCATAGGGATTCCCTCAAAAAATATGCTTTTTCTTACCTTTGAACCTCCTTTCCCCATATAGTTGGTTTATATCTCTCACATTTATCATATTTTTCAGTAAGTACTTATAGACCTCCTTTATACTTTATCCCCATTATTGAAAAGTAAACTTCTGAGCAATTGACTGTGTTATACACACTCTGCCTTGTGCATATAGCAGAGGCTAAGTAATTATCTATTAAATATTATTGTTTCACTTACCAATGTTGAAATGACAATGTTTGAAGAATGCTTATCTCATCACACTAACTTTTTCTGTAGAGAGTAAAAGGCTTCTATACTCTTTAATGTGACATGCCTACTGGCTCAATTTTATATACATATGTTGACAATTAATTATTGCCATTGAAAAAGAGTTTTTCATTTCTCTATAAAAGTATATTCTTCAGGTTTTATTTTAAAATGTTTAAACATTTACTCTAATAAGAGTTGCTCAATACCTATCAAATCACTTCCAGAAATAACCACAAAAGAAACACAAGCTAAGCAAGTCACATCATCCTCTCCCTTTCTATGGTTTCTGAAACTAAAGCAAATGACTCAAATTTTATTTCCAACAAATAAAGAAATACTTTAACATATATTTTAGTCTGCTTGCAATTTTGAAAAATTAATTATGAAAGACATGTAAGTTGATTATTTAAGGTATACAAATATGAAAGGCAAAAACGATGTTTCCAATGTTGTGATTTTAAATAAGTTTTTAAATGGTTTTTGAAATTTCCAAATGTTCTCTGCGATTGTACCTACACAAAAAAAGAAATTCAGAGGTGCAAAATTCAGCCTGTTATCTCACAATTTGTTTTTTGTTCATACATTATTAAATAAGTGATATGGCTGATTTTTTCCATTCAATGAACTGAAAGGCTTACTTGCTATTTTCGAGTTAGGGAGAGGAGCTTCCATTGACCCATAAATGTAAACTGTCTATATAATTAAAACATAATAGAATATGTTACTCTTTATGATAATTAAATATTTCATTTAGAATAGTAATGTTAGGGTTTGTTTCTTCCCAAGATTCACTGCAAAATAATTTCTATCTAAAATGAATTTAGACTCTATTTTAATTAATTTGATACTATTTTGCTAGATAAATAATCGCATTTAAAGCATTTTCCTTTAGTCTACTATAACTTTTATATCTAACTCTCAACATAACAATGCATTAAGCCTATGATTCTTATAAAGAATGCTTATCTATATTTAACATTTGAATTTCACCTGAATAAGAGTAACATATAGTTTGCCCACCACCTTGCCAGAATTAAGAAACTTTTTCAGTCTACCAATTTAAAAAAAAAGTACAATATTTTAGCCAACGTTGCATTCTGATTGGATGTCTTATAACAACTATAAATTCATTCACAAACCAACAGATCTAATCTTTTCTATATTGTTCAGTCCAGAAAACTCTCATTGAAATGTATGGGAAGCTAGTGCATTAAGACATATTTAAAAAAAAAAAAAACTTACAGGAGGTCCAGTATCCCCTTTTGGCCCTCTTAGATTCTCCATTTCAAGCACTGTATTAAAATCATCATAATAATAGTAATCATTCAGCTCAGGTTCATAACTATTTTCGAAGGGGTAAGTAGCAACAGCGTCAAATTCCCCTTCTTTCCTCAGATCAAGGTGATTATCCATAGATGGCTCATCTGTCACTCTATATAAAGTTGCATTTAAAATCTGTTGCATTTCCATGAGTTCATTAGTGTGTAGATTTGCTGTAATAGCCTTCTTGAGATTATTAATTGTATCTTGTTTTATATGTTGAAGAAGAGGTGACATCTTAAATGGTGAGAAATCAGTTACTCTATAGCCACGTTGTGTGATATTGCTGGACACATTTACAAGAGAACTAAATTTCTCCTTGGTATTCACTCTTGCCTCACTGGAGTGCTGATGGGTCACTGGCAGGCTTGAATTTTTCTGAGTATATTCCTCAGTGATCATTTCTTTGACTTGAATTCCATGGGTCACGAGATCCACAGCAGAGACATTCCCTGAAGGAAGAGAAGTTAACTGAAATCTTGGTATCTGGTGTTCTTGTTGTTTATACACAGTTGCAGAATCATTATTTATGATATTTGGAACACTTTTGCCTTCAGTAAGTGCATGTTCTGACAGTGTTTTTTCACCATATTGTTTGGGGAAAGAAGAGTTTTCTGGTGTATTAATTGGTATGATAGTTGTGCGAGGAAGGCTTGTCTTAGGTCGGTATGTATCTGTTTGGTGGCACTGCTGTTTCACATATCTGCAATAGTTTGCAGATGCTTCTGCAGAAGGAATAATATCCAGCTGGCATACTATTCCTTCAAAATGGACAGAGTTATTATTCATACTTCCTAAGGTAAACACACTATTAGAATCAAAGGTCTGAACTTCTGAAAGTGTCTCTCTGTTAAAATAGTTCTTTCCGCACTCAACAAACATTGAGACAACTTTGTCTCTAATACTGATGGCAAACGAATGCCATTGCTCATCATGAACACTGTAGTTGAAAAATACAGACTGCTTTCCCCCAATGCATACTACCAGTTTTTCAGGTAATAACTGGACTCCTAGTTGCAGTCTATTTTTATTTCTAATGGTGAAGAGAAATGCATTGCTCACTCTATGTGACTGTAACCCAATTAATATTGTGAATGGCTGGCCTAAGTTAATAGGTAAAATTTTCATGAGAGGTGACTCAATATAAGCAGCATTTGTTAAAGCGACACCTGATTCGGTTAAATGGACCCCCTGAGGTAATGGTGTAGATGATGGCGGTACAGCAGTCACTGATGACGAGTGTCCTACACCTCTGCCTCCAAGGCCTAGTTGATGAAGAATATCTATGCCTGGAAATTAAAAAGAGAGAAAGAGAGAAAGAAAGAGAGAAAGAATCTTACTCTTATGCATTCATGTGTTCATATAAATGTTTGAGTATCAGAAAACCTTCCTTGTCTATCAACAGTAATTCCTAAAATAAGCATACTTCATCAATAACTAATTTCCAGGGAACAAGAGATAGGGAGGGGCTATAAGATATTATATTCAACAGTTTGAATGAAGCACACACACACACACACACACACACATACCAGTATCTTTAAAACCAATATTTAATGAATCAATTAGTATAGTTCTCTCATCTTTTCCCAATCAACTGGAAGTCTTATTTGTTACTCCAATGAATATACATGTTTAAAGAGTCCCAGATGTCATTTACTTCTAATTTAAAACTCAAAATTGTATGACTTATAAAATAAAGAGAAGCTGGGGTCTTACTACACTTGACCTTAGACAAAAGGCCAAGAAGCAATTGAAACTGGGCTCATAGTTACAAAAAAGAAATTTGTAATTTGTGAACCATTTCATAAAGTAAGTTCATAAAATCCTTTAAACTAATTTTTTAGGCTGTTTTTCTCTTCCAGCCTTTTGGGAATTTACAGGTCACAAAGACGCCTTCCTAATGCCTAATACCTTAAGCCTATGCTAAGTATTTAGATTACCAAATCCTTTTCATTATTGCCTGGACAAGAGAATTTAAATTTCTTTTATTGGCAATTTTCTCTTTCTTTTCTCTTTCTTCAAAGTTTCTCTCTCTTCCATTTTTTTTCCCTGTCCTCTATATCAGCTTTTATCCAAACAATGTGTAGATGCTTTTCTAATGTTTATTATATTGTATGAATTTCACATAATTATGGATTTTCTAGTTTGTTTACTGTATTCTTACTGATAGTAAACTGCTTATCTCTCTAATCCAATTATAAGCTCTTTGAGGATGATTTCTACATCTGATTCATTTTTGGATCTCTATAGCATCCTGCCTTGCAAATTGTTCTATAATTTCTAAATAAATTATATATGCTGTGAATCTGATCAGCTATCACATTCATCTTAAATGCCACTTGTAAAGAGTGATGAATCCTCTTAGAACAGTTCAGTAAGCCATATGATCTTTATTATTCACTGGGTTATAAATCTCCCGTTGTTATTTTTCCATATATATAGACAGTTCCAATCAGATTTGAAAGAATTGTTCATTCATAGCTGTGATAAGGGAGGAAATATTTTTTGAAGATTTGCCAGAAACACTGGGCATCATCCTAGTTTTTCCTTTTCTAGAAAATTGGTAGTTATCTGATAATTAGTATTCATGACTAATAATAGTAGACAAATGTATGGTGAATTTCAGATTCATGTCTGCCAATTTGATACAACAATGAACTAATTACTTGAATATTTCTCATACATAAACTAACCATGAAATTTAATTATTGATATCAATATTAACATCATTTTAGTATTAATTAAAATATTTTCCCATCAGAGAGCTTTAAAACACACTCAAGTGTTAAAACAATCATCATTTTATTCATAAAATAGTTGTAAGTTATGACAGTTTTAAAGGCTATAAAATGCTATATCTAAGATGTTATTTGGCAGAGTCTCTCAAATTTTCCCACAAAATATTTCTAATAGCAGTGGAAAATTATATGCACTTACAGAAGCTTGGAAGGGTATTTTAAAGCAGCCCATTATAAACTCAAAAAATAACTTCTCATGTTTTATAATAACAGTATATGAAAATTTTCATTTTGCTCCATAATATGGCTATTTGTTTTAATATATAATATAAAACCTACCAAATCAATTAACAACACCCACCCTAATGTTCAATGAAATCTTACACTCCTGAAACATATGCCATGTCTTGTTTGTGACTTTGGGTACTTTGGCCCAGTGCTACCTGCCCCTGAGGGTATGCATGTCTTGATCTGAGAAGTAAGCTATGGAAGAAACATTGCTTCTGTGAAAATCACAATGCTTAAATTTAAAGTATGTATAATCATAAAGTTTGTGAAAGTTGAATTCTATGATCCTAGATAGGCTACTCTTACACAAAGGTAGAGTCTCACCTATGTGGAATGATATTAAGGGCTACTCCTTGCCCAAAGTAAACTCTCTTTGCATTTAACAGTAATTTCTGCCATCTATTGTGCCTCAATTTTCTGATCCTATTAAATGGAAATATTATTGGGAAAGGTATTATTTGAAAACTTTAGAATGCATATGTGTTTTCAATATTTATACATATATCAATATGTTTCCTTCAATGCTATTTCTATATGTGTTTTATGATAGCTGGGATTTTAAAATCAAGTGTCTTTGAGCATGTATTATTCAATATAATAGCTGATACTGAACCATCCTTGCATTCTTAAAATGAAATCTACCTGATAGTTGTATATTATTTTTTGATACCTTCCTAAAATCATGACTAATAATTTATGTAGAATTATTGTACCAATAATTATCAGTTAGTTCTGATTTGTAGTTTTTATCTTATTGTACTATGTTGAACTATAATATTGATGGCTTTTTCTGTTTTCTATGGCCTAGAACAGTTTAAATAACTCATTATCTTGTATTTTCTTTTGGTTTATTTTATTGTTCTTTACCTAATTTGTGAAGAGAGTACTTGGATTTTTTTTTCTTTCTTTCTTTCTTTCTTTCCTTCCTTAACAAAGGCACTTAAGCAATAAATTTTCCTTGGTACAGCTTTAGCTATATTCCATAGATTCTGACGCAATATTTTCATTTTTGATGTTTTCTAGAAACTGCAATTTTTATCTGTATTTTCCTCTAGCCCAAATTTTTAAAGAAAAATTTAAATTTTAGTAGGAGAAACTTTTTTGTATTTTATTTTATAATTAAAACCTAGTGTAACAACAATGTGATGGGAAAATATTTTCTAATTTGTACTCTTCCTATTTTTGACACTTAGTTGTCCTAACAAATGGTTAATTGTCAGTCACGTTTAATATGCCCTTGTAAAAGTGTTTCGGGGCACAGAATAAATGTTATTCTTCATTGTTAATATTTATATTCTCTATATCTTTATTTTATACAAGTAATCTGTCATTGACTGAGAGGTAAAGAAGTCTCTCACCACTAGTGTTTCTATTTGAACATTCATCTCTTATGGTTTTGCTTGATGAATATTGATGACATGGTTACTAAGTATGGATGGTAATAAAATTCACATATTCATTGGGCATTGACACCATTTAGTATTATAAAAAGATCGTTTTTAATTTACCAAGATTTTTGTTTGTTTATTTATTTTAGCATAACTTCTACCTTATCTTGTATTAAGACCAAGGCTCTCGCCTCCTCCTGCCACGCCCTCCCTGGCCACCTTATTTTTTGTTTGCATTTGCCTGATAGACCTTTAGCCACGCTTTTATTTTTATCTACTTTGAAAAACTATGTTTTGGGTAAAGAGGAAGGAGTTGGATTTTGTTTTGTGACCCAATCTGAAAATCTTTTTCTTTGAATATATGTTAAATATATTTATATTTATTGATATGATGGTTTGATTAATCAGATCTGTCATTATTTTATTTTATGTTTTCCCAATTTACTTTTAAAGTCTTTCACTATGTGGTTTGTTTCATTCACTTTTTTTGTACATAATTCTTTTGAGATTGAAGGTTACCTTTTAAATTATAAGTGTATTTAATGTCCCTAGTCCTTTTTCTTTAGACATATCTATTTCTTCTTTCTTATAAACAATGTTTCCTTTTCCTTACCTTTTCTCCTTTCCCTTGCCATCTAATCAAAATAAGTATTTATATTGTTAAATATCTTTATATTTATTTAACCGATGTATCACCTTTGGATAGTATTTATTTTCCTGTTTCTACAGATGAGGCATTCAGCAAAATCAATCTACTTTCCATCTTTTTTTCTACTTCTCCTTTCATTTTTTGTTGGTTACACAATTCCTACATTGTTAGGGCATGTGGCATTTATATTCTGTTCTGTCACTGTAATTCTCACATTTAAAAAAAATTTCTGATAAATATATCCAATGCTCACTGCCAATCTTTTGCAATAGTTTCCTTAGTCATTTCATTTTCATTGAAGTTTATCCTCCATTAGTTTCTCCAAGAAGGGTTCTTGGGAATAGCATTTCTTATGTTTGATGTTTCAGATTTGTTTATTTGTAGCCTTATGCTTTAAGTGTCACTGGATATAAATTATTCTTTCCTTGAATATCTTACTCATCATTGTACTCAGGGGTTGAAAGTTAAGATTGAGAAACCTGTAATTAGCTAGTTTTTTTTTTATCCTAAATGACTTGATTTTTTATTAGCATCCTCAAAAGATTTTTCTTTATATTTGAAGTACAGTGATTTTATTAGGATCTGGCTAACCATTCTGAAAAAATTTTTCAGGTGCATAGTAGGTTCTTCTTTGTATAGACTGATGTCCTCTTTTATTTCAGCAAAGTTTTCATGAATTATATCTTTGAATATGTATGCTATTCCACAATTCTGCTTTTCTTCTTCAAAAATTCCTATTTTGAATATGTTGATCTTCTATATCTATCATTTCTCAGTGATTCTTTTTAATATGTTTTTATCTTCAGTTCCTTTTACTTCCTTTTTCATTTCTATCTTTACTGTGTTTTCTACAATGTCTAATTTCTTTTGGTGCTCTGTGGTGGTTCAAAGCTGTACAAAAATATATTAAATCTAATCCACTACTGTGGGTGTAAACCCACCGTAAGTAGGATCTTTTGATGAGGCTACTTCAGACAAGGTATAACCCACATCATTCAAGATGGATCTTAATCCTATTATTCGAGTACTTCATAAACAGAATAAATACACAGAGGGAGAGAAAGCCAGGTTAGCAAAAAAGCTGAAATCATTGAAACCAGAAGAGAAGAGAGAGAGAGACCAGCATTCTCTGCCACATGCCTTGTCATGTGACAGAGACAGGACTGCCGGCAGCTTGTCTTCTGGAAGAAAGCATCATCTTGATGATGCCTTGATTTGGACATTTTCCTGGCCTCAAAACTGTGAGTGAATAAATTCCCATTGTTTTATCCAAACCATTTCATGGTATTTGTTTTGAGCAGCCTAGGAAATTAAAACATGCTTCTTCTGATTTCCTCTTTATTAAAAATGTTTCATTTTTTAAATAACTTCTTTCCTGTGTTCTGCAAGCTCACAATTCTTTAATGTCTTACCATCTCTTCCTCTTCTTGAGTTCTTACATTTATGCTTTTTGATTTCTTTCATAGAGTGATTGTTTTATGGTTTCTTCATGGCAAAATTTGGGCAGAATTTTCATATTAGTAGCAACTATTTTTTGCATGCATTCTCACTTGTGCTGCTTTTCTCTACATTTTTCTTGTTATATCTTTCTATTTATTCTATGCCAGCTTCTTTTAATTGCGTTTTATTTCCTAGTCTAGCAGGTTATAGAAGGATGCTGTGGGGAGAAGAGAGAGGGCCATAATCGCCTTCCACATCTCAAAACTCAAAGGTTCTACTTCAGAGCTACCAGTGGTTCCTTCTAATGTTTCCTTTATATAACCTTTTCTGAACCAAATATTATCTGGGCAGACTTCTAGAGTCTTTTCCATTTATTTAACTGAAAATTGGTAGAGCTGAATTTGAACCCAGTCTGGCTTCAAAGTCTACACTTTAACTGCTTCACTATATTGCTTCACAGCCACTGTTGCACACATACCACTCCAAACCTCCCTTGGCAAAGCTCAGTAACTAGTCATGGCAGAGTCATTTTTCCTGCACAATAATCTCACAAGGGAAAACTCTGTAGGTAGCCACCAGAATTGGTACCTGAGGTGAAATATAATTGTTATCCTAGTCTTAAGCTTTCATATTTAATGTGCATATGTTTAGCAAATGCTTTGAGCAGATGTTAATAGAAGTGAGAGTAGAAAACTCCTAAGGGTAGAAGGAAAAGATAAGAGGATTTAGGGAGAGCAGCTTAAAAAAAAAAGAAGCTATATGATCTTTGGATGGATGGTTGGATAAGACAGATATATAAATTAAATAGATGATAGACAGATAAATAGAAAGACAGAGACAGATAAAGAATAATACAGCAAATGTGGCAAAATGTTAAAAATTGGTGGTTCTGGGAATTTTCATTTTGGGTTTTGTACTATTTTTGTAACTGTCCTGTAAGTTTGAAGTTATATCAAAATAAAAAGTTAAAAAAAAAAAGAAAAGAAAGTTTTACCAAAGAATAAACATTTTAATATTTAACTTAGGCCTGGCCCTGGATATCATCAAATTACCATTTGGGGTTAAATTTAGATATTTGGTACCAATGTGCATAACAAGAAATGACTAAGTTGTCTATAGGAATTTACTTGTCCCATAAGTGGCCCTATCTACAAAATCAATCCATTTTGTGTCACTTAAGGATCGTGTTATTTAAAGAATATTACATATCTACCAGGAACAATATTAGTGCTTTAAATTTTTTAAGAAACTAGCAGCATTTACTACATTATTTATGTACCAAGTACTGCTCTAAGAATTTTACTGTAAAGTCACTAATCATACAAGAACTCTATGAGGTATGTATAATATTATTCCCATTTGACAGTTATAAAAACTAAATCATAGAAAAGTTAAATAATTTGCCCAAGGCCGCCCAACTAGAAAATGGAAGAAGCAGGATATGAACTTATACAGTCTCTAGAGCCAATCTCTTACAAGGTGATTTTCAGGAATACTTCTGTCATCTGCTAGCAGAACTGGTTATATCTCTTTTCTCTACTTGCTTCTTAAATGGAGAATAAATGTTGGCATCACCAAGACAACGCCTTTCTCCTTTTACCGTAAACACTAGCCCTAATGACTTCATACAAACCATGGTTTCAACAACCACATATGCTGACTCACAAACCTCTCTTCTGGGCTTGCATATCCCATTGCCTATTGAATTAATCCAGTAGGGATTAGATATCCCACAAGTAATTTTAACTCAATATATTTTCCCCAAATGTCATTCCTCTTACTTTAATGTCTCTCTTAGTGATGAGCCCCACAACCATACAACAACCAGAGTTATCTCTTATATACCTTGTAAATTCTATCTGGTCACTCCCCTGATGAAAATCCTCTAATGGGTTCCCATTACCCTAAGAATAGAATCATGTATGAAACCTATGGCATTTGCTCTTTATTATCGTTCTGATCTGATCTCCTACTATCTTCAGCCCAGTTTGCTTTGCTCCACCCAAGCTGGTTGTTTCTTATTCCTCAACCAGTTTGAAGTTGACTGTTTTACACATTTAAGTTCATTCAGCTCTAGGCTCAAATTTTAGCCCCCTCCCTAAAAGGCCTTCCCTGGCCAGATTAACTAAAATACAAAATAGCTTTCCTTTTTGCCCCAATTACTTTTTGATGTCTTATCATGCTTTATGTCTCTTCATTACACCAAAAATTTGAAGAAAAATGTTTTAACTTATTGCTTGTCTCTCTAAGATGAAATGTGAGTCATTAAGGGTGAGGTTTTATCTTATTTCACTACTGCATTCCAACATACAGAACAATGATTAAAACAAATTAGGTCCACAGTAAACATTGGTTGAATCAATTAATTAATCCAATCATTTAACCCAGAAACCTAGTAATCATCTTTGATACCTCCTTCTCATCTATTCTCCATATCTATTCAGTCATCAAGTTCAACACAAATCTTTGATGAACTCTCCTTACTTCTTAGTCAGACTATTACATTGCCCTCCTACTAGATTTCTCTGCCTTTTCTATGACAAGCTTATCTAGTCCATCATCCACACTGCTGCTAGAGGAACCTTTCTAAATTACAGAATTAAATAAATATTTAGTTCATGGCAGTCCTTCCCATAACACATCAGTAGATCTGGTAGCTTTTAGCACAAAACTCAAATTTATTTTAGCACTAAGGCCCTTAATGATCTGACTATGCTTACATTTCCAGTCTCACATCTCATACTTTCCTAATAAGCTTTCCACTTCTTAGTTCGTGCTAATTGTCGAAGGCTATCAACTTCAAAGGTCAAAACAGGAAGAATTAGAATGTAGACAATAAGGGAAACTTTCAGCAAGAAAGTTTATAGTAAAAATAAAAGGGAAACATTAAATAAGGTATGAAGTAGTCATGCTCTTTCAGCTTTGTGGATATCCTGTTAAAAAAAAGTTCTTTTCCCACTTTTGACCCCCATACTCCCTCATTAAGGAATTAGGACTTAATTTTAAAATTATTTTTTGCATTGATTTTTATATGAACTTTGTGTGTGTGTGTACATGATATAATTAACAAGACTAAGCAGATTCTGATTAGCATCATTTGGGAAGGTCCCTATAATTGTGGGTGGTATGGTGCCCTTACTGCAAAACTGTCAAATAGTGCAAGAGTCATGAAGACCCCTTGAGCCCACTTTTCTGAACCCTTCCTTTCTATCATGATAGCAAAATCCCATGTTACCTATGCAGTAAAGAATTTAACCTTGCCTGAAGGGAGGCCTGGCCTTTGGCCTGGGCTCCTGGGAGGTAATCTCTAAACCCTTGGAACATCCTACCTGATGAAAGTATTTTGTTTACCTGTGGGCCTTGGCCACACCAGGTAGTCTACCAATGTGATTTATTGTAGGAGCATCAGCTGGACCTCCAGAAGGATTAGAGACTGTGTCTACCACATGGGACTTGACGGATGTCTACATGATAAAGTCCCAATAAAGACTCCAGACGCCAAGGCTCAGTTAAGCTTCTCTAATTGACAGTACTGTGTGTATTTTCACACATAACTACCAGGAATGTAACCACTGTCCATGACTCTACTGGCAGAAGAAAATTGGAAGTTCTGTGCATGGAACTTTCCTGGGCTCTATCCCATGCATCTCTTCCCTGATTTTAATCTGTTTCCTTTCATTGTAATAAACTATAACTGTAAATGTAACTGCTTTCAGTGAGTTGTGTGAGTTCTTCTAGTGAATTATTGAGCTTGAGGGTGATCTGGGGACTGCCCCCTAACTTTATATTGTCACTTATCATTTTTCTCTTCTGTGATCTATAAGCCAATCCACTGCATTCTCCATTATTGATATTTTTTACTCTTCCTTGAATTTCTTTCCATATCACAGCATATCTGTTTATTTTTTTTATCCCATTCTTTCATATCCTTGCTAGGTGACTATACTTTCATACTAAGCTTTTCCTCATCCTTCAAGACTCGGTTCATGTATTACCTCCTCTTAACATCTTCAGTGAAACTTTTAATTTTGGTTGTTTCATTATACGCTAACAAGAAATGTATTCTCTCTTAGTATACTATCAAAATCAATCTTTTATGCCTGGAGGGCAAGGCTCGGACTTAGACACAGACAACCCAAACTTGCTTGTTTTTAATGAATTCTCAGTGGTTTAAATCCTAATATTTCCAGATTAGTTAAATACACAGCACTATATTCTTTCCAGTTTACAGAAAATAAAAAAATAAAGTGATATGTAAGATAAAATCACCAAATCTGAAAATAAACAAGTACGATCATACCGAACTCCAACATATTTTATTTTTCCTTGCCAATTATCCAAATGGATAAAATTAACTAATTACCCAATACTTATTTTGTATTATCCTGTATAGTCCCAGCCAAACGGCCAGTGCCAGATCAAGACTCAAATGCAGGCTTCCTGGCTTTAACTATCTAAGTTAAGGAAGTAAAGGAAGTTCTTTAAAACCAACTATTTTGTTTTAGTTTTTCAATATTATGAAGAAAATGAAAAGGAGAAAGATCGAGTAATTATTTTTTCCTACTAAAATTTATTTTATGTTCACTTCATAACAGGACTTGTTCTAAACCCTTTATATGTATTACCTCGTTTTATCCATACCACAACCCTATGTATTATTATTATTTTCACTTTTTAGTTGCTGAAAATGAGGCTCAGAGTATTTGAGTAACTTGCTCAAGGCCACACAGCTTGTAAGTGCTGGAGCCCAGACATAAATCCAGACTCCTGGCTCCAGAGTACCAATGCTTAAGCACACTGCTGTCATACTGGGCAAGTTAAAAGTGGCAACTGTGACTTCAAAGTATTCTTTATGTAATTAACATATCTATTCTGGATAAAGAGACTTAAAAAGCTTATTTATAAAATGAGAAATGATACTTTAAGCTATGAATATAATGTTTCGTTAGTACCAATAGGCAATTTTTGGCAGAAAATATTTGGAATTACTACAGCTAGAATGAACTGCTTTTCTGTTAACAATAAACATATTTTGGATTAATTTCCACATGCTGTTCTTAGAGATGGGTATTCTACACATAAAGATTTCTACACACATGGTTTTCATACCTAGGGTTCATGGACATGAAACTGCTGTGCATTTTGAGAATTAGTTTCACATCTCGCATGGTATAAAGTTATCATGTAGAGATGTTACAACTATGCCAGTATTTCGTTGGCAGTCAACCCACCAACACAGAGTGACAAGGAAATTATACAGTAGTAGGTAAGTAAAGGTATCTGTATACCTTTACTTACAGATACTTAGGTATCTGTAAGTAAGTATCTACCTTTAAGTATCTTAAAGGTACTTAAAGGTACAGGAAAATCCTCAGGAAAAAAAATAGCCTTGAAGTTATTAAATTTTTCTTGAACTAGATCATTAGGTTATACTTAAAGCTTTTTAAGTATAACATTTATACCATTAATAATATATTTTAATTGGCTTTCTTAGCTTGTTAAAATTAAATAAATAGCGGAAAACATGGCAGATCATAAAGATGTTTATTTTTTCTCTGTCCTGAAACTGCACTAAAATGAAAGTAAGGAAATGTGGTTTTAAACTACATGGTCAAAGTGAATGTGTAGAAGAAGACAACATTGAGACAAGAGATTTTTTTTCCAACACATTTTTGGAAGATAGAAGCACATGAAAGAATTGGCAAAGATGAAAAATTTGAATATAGGGCCTACAAAGGCAGCTGATAGTGAAAGGCATGCCAATTCCCACATTATGAAATCCTGAAAAGCCTCAAAATGAAGGTACCAAATCACTGAATTCAGTAGTAAGGCATGGGGCTTTAAATTGGAGGGGGGAAGTAACTAGTTGACAGTTTGTATAAGCAGCTTTTTTACCATAATAGGAGATTAAAGCCTATTTATGTGGAAACACTGAACCAATCACAATGAAAAGCACCACACTGAAAACTGAGGGATGCAATTAAAGTCTACATACTAACTGTGAGACTACCCCCACCTCCGAGAACATCTTTACATCATTCTCAAAGAACAGCCACAACCAAATGATCCAAAAGTCTTAAAGAGGAAAATTAAAAGGTCACATATATAAATGATCAAGAACTAGAAAAACATCAGATTCCTTAAGAGCAACCCTAAAAACAAGAATAGAGGAAAATCTCTAAAAATTATGAGGGAAAAATACTCACAGCCTAAAATTCTATCCTCAAGTGAAAGGATAGAAAAAAAAAAAGACATTCTCAGAAATGCCACATTGTTAAAAAGGCACCACCTATGTACACATTCTCAGGATAAAACAAGAGAAATGTTCCATCCAACAAAGAAAAAGACTGAAAAAGGAAGATACGAGGTTCAGGAAAGTGGATCTAACACAGATAAGAGGTGTTGACTCTATAGGAAGCTTGGAGAATAATCCATCTACAGTAATCCAAGTGAATGGTAGTGTGGTAGATTCAGTTGTCAACTTGGCCGGGTGAAGGCACCTAGTTTTGTTGCTGTGGACATGAGCCAATGGTACCTGAATCTCATCTGTTGCTCATTACATCTGCAGTCGGCTAGGAGGTGTGCCTGCTGTAATGAATGATGTTTGACTTAATTGGCTGGTGCTTAAATGAGAGAGCACAACGTAGCACAGCCCAAGCAGCTCAGCATACCTCATCTCAGCACTCGCAGCTCAGCCCAGGCCTTTGGAGATGCAGAGAGAAATCACCCTGGGGAAAGTTGTTGGAACCCAGAGACCTGGAGAGAAGGCCAGCAGAGATTACCCTGTGCCTTCCCACATAAGAAAGAACCTCAGTTGAAAGTTAGCTGCCTTTCCTCTGAAGAACTAACAAAATAAATCCCCTTTTATTAAAAGCCAATCCATCTCTGGTATGTTGCATTCTGGCAGCTAGCAAACTAGAACAGGTAGTTTCTAGGAGGAATATCTCTAAGAAAAAATCAAATTGTTAGTATATTTGGTGGATATGTTTTTATGGAAAATCTTTTTCAAAAAAGTTTTAAAATTCTTTTGTAATATTTGAGAAAAATAGGCACTAGTGACATAGAACAAAAAGCATACAAAAAAATTATTAACTCTTGTAATATTATCCAAGAAAGAAAATGTAAATGTACATAGCTCAGTGTTTAAAAAAAATTAACATGTAATCATAAGTTTTAAATATTAATTACCAAAAATTTTGTTAGAGCTATATTGAGAGGATAAAATAAGGGGGAAAAGGGGCATAGAATGGTATAAAATATTAACTCCTCATCATTGGTAATAGGAAGCCAATACAGTATATACATATATTATTAGGAAGCCAATACAATATATACATATATTATTAGGATATATGGGTGTTAAAAATAACAGACGGGGCTAAAAGAGTTTGTTTTTTTAACTTTGGCATTTGTATTCAGATATAGGAAAGCAAAACAAAACAAAATGGTATGACATTTTCCTTCTGGTTCTCACCCAGGGGACAGAGGTCCAGAGCCGGGTCCTCCTTCTAGCTCAACTAGAGGTATCTCACCTGTGGATGAGATTATTTCCTAAAAGCAGACCTTAGGGACACTTGTGAATCTGTGATCAGGTAAGGAGTAGAGATCATTTACAGCACATGTGGGCTATGATTTACGCAAAGTTGTCCAGTTATTTTCCTTTCTGGCCCTCTTCTCTATTTCCTGAGATGAAGAGAAGAGGCTTTGCTTGTCGGGCTTAGACCTGGTTCAGTGCAAAAGCAAGAAAACAATGCCCTTGGACTTCCTATCACTTTTCCTTGACACCTTATGATAAAGACCAAATGTACTGGAATTAAGAGGATTTGGAATCCTGAACCTACCACTTAATTTACTTAATCTCTGTAAGGCTGTTTTCTCATTTGTAAATCAGGCATAATACCTACCTCACAGAATCAATGTAAGTATTAAGTGACATAATGTAGGTAAAGTTTAGCTTGATGCCTGGCACACAGTAAATACTTAATCAATAGTAATCATTAATATCGACTCCTAATCTCTCTTTCTTTACTCCATGAAATTTTAAGCTTCCCAGTCTTTCCAGGAGGTAGAAGTCACAGACCAAAAATTTTATTTTCCCCTGCTTGGTTCTCCACAGCCCCCCTTTCCCTTTCTGTAGGTCAGTCTAATGGGAAACAAAGGCACACTGAAGGGCCTACCCCCAACAAGAGCCCGAGAGTAAAGGACATGGGAAGTAATCCTTCATATCCCCAGGGAGATAGTCTGAGGGAGCTGAGAATGGAGTTGGGAAAGCACAGAAAATAGGGAAAACCTTCTCCTTTCCTGGGGATGGTGAAGAAAAGAAAGTGCAGAGCTGATTACACATCACAAGAATTCTGGGTCAAAGTATTTAAAAACCTCCAAAGGTTGAATGGAATTGTCTAGGACTGGGGAAATGGGGCTGTAATCTGTGAAGGGGCTGAAATCTGTGAAGGAGAGGAAGTAGGGAGAAGAGGGTACCCTCCAGAGGCACTAGCTGCCATCAAATGCCCCGTGAATGCCACAAGGAGCAGGAGTTATGTTCTCTTGGGCAAAAGCCTACTATGCCAGTAACCAGGGTTGTCAAAGGCAGAGTCAGTGGCTTCTAAGCTCGGTGGAGTCTGGAGGCGGGCATGACGGGCATGAGGAGCCTGGTGTCCAAGCCCCTGAAGAGCTCTCATTTCTTCAGACCCTTGCTCAGCTGCTGGGTAGGCCCCCATGGCTGCATAATCCACCCACCACCAGAATCTCCTCCATAAATATTTAATTTCCCTATGTCTTTCTAGGCCCAGATTTTTAATATTTTGATAATTCTACATTTTGTATGCTTATAAATCCATAAGATGAACAGCTGGCAATTATGAAGTGGAAACAGTTTGTCTTCAGAGATGGACAGAACTAAACTCAAATTTTAACTATAAAAGCCTGAGCAAACTATTTCTTTGAACCTCAGTTTCTAAAATGGATACTACGTACTCTGAAGGTTCACTATGAAGAGTAGAATAATATATGTCAAGTGCCAGTAAAGAACATTATGCTAAATATTTATTTAATCAATACTGATATTCTCCTTCTCTTTCTTATGTTCTTTGAGACTCTAAGAGGCTTATTTTTAAAGAATTTGTAGGATCTGGAATCAAAATACCAGAGGTCCAATCTTGGTTCTTCACTTCCTAATCTATAACCCTGAGTCTATAACCCTGACCAATTCTCTCTAAATCTTGGTTTCAGCAATTCCATCATGAGCATGATTATAAAAACCCTATGATGAGGTAGTGGTGAGGAAAATATATATTCTACTAGCACAGTTGTTGGCATATAATAACTTGTCAGATGTAGTAACAGTAATAACAATAAATTAAGAGACAGTTTCACTCTTCTTCATAGTTACTCAAAGCAAAATGAATGAACAGAAATGCCTTTATCAAGAATAGCATGTCATGAAGTTTCATGTGACATGAGCTCTAATTTCCCCATAAAAGACAATTAGAAACAGCTTCCAAGAAATATTTTTTATTCATCTATTTGATGTTTGATAGAATAATTATCTGTGTCCACCTGTCAAGTTGGTCAATCAATCTGATAAAATATTACTTCTTCCTTTGTGCCCCTGCTCTCCCTTGCACATATTTCATTCATAAATTATTTAGTAGTCTAATTTATTGCTAACCTACTCATCATTTGGTTAACTGACCAAATTAAGAAGTGATTCATTGAACTGATGACTGAACTGAAAAGTTGGTTTGTTAGAATGATTAATTTGGCAGCCCCACAGAGTCCTGCTACATATTAGGTAGAAGAGGAAAACACAAAGGGCCATGATGATGTTGTTCCAGGGCTTTTCTTTTTAACTTTGGCATTTCCTTTACTTTGGCAAAGGCACTTTTTTTCCCTTCATTTTGAGGCAGGAAGCATTAACTTATTCCTATTCCTATCATTGGCAATTAGGATATTACATGATACACAGAAGATACTTTTAAAATGTTGTTTAATAATGAATGGATTAGGGAATACAATAGATTCCTGAAACTGTATCATCATACTATCAGAGCAACTAGCTAGCAGCAGAAAACAAAACAAAACATTGAACTATTTTCTAAACCTCTCCATCTGAATTAAGTAAAATCCTAAACCCACTAGTATGCAAATTTTATTTTGTTTCCTAATCATGCAAATTTAGACTGAGCATTTATTATATGCTTGTGTTGTTTCAAGAAGTGCAAAGGTAATTCAGTCACAGTTTGCCACCCCCAAGAACTCCCACTTAAAATGAAGTCACAAGCAAAGCCTTTTTTCCTGTACAAAACTTCTCTTTTATAGAGAGTTTGCTTAAAAATGTAAGCAATTTCACAGACCGAAGATCTGAGTAATTTCTTAAAGGTCATAATTCCCCCCAAAGTTGGTTCCTTTACCCTTATATTCTCATTTACTGAGTGGAAATTTCTATTGTTCAATATTGAATTTAAGGTTACAATGACAAAAAGTCACACACTTTTGCTGTCTGGAAGAATTTTTAAATAAGCAAATAAGTCACAAGGTAAATTTCTCACCTTGTTCTTGGGCATGGACAGCGCTCCCAGCCACACATAGCACAATAAAATGAAGGAGTAGTTTCCTAAAAAAAAGAAACACAATTGGGAAAAACTTACTAGTTAGACATTTCTAACCTATAATCATATAAAACCCAAAATTAACTTTAATGCAAGATTAAGAATTAAACAATTACTTTAATTAGCATGGTATTTTAATATTCATGGGTTTAGAAATGAGGGCTCTGCATTTAAGTTCTGCTTCTGCTGCCAACGATGTGATGTGGGCCCACTGTTGGTCATTCTATGCCCTGTTTCTTCATCTTTTAAACCTAATTTATAAGGTTTTTCTGAGAAGTAACTGAAAATTTCATGTAAAGCACACAAAACAGTGCCTGCCCCATAGCAAACATTCAATAAGTATAAGTATATATGATATTATTATTATATATTATGTCAAATTACCATATGTGAAATTTTATACAAAGTAATGACTATCTACACAAAATATCATAAATTATAATCACTTAATCGTAGTGACTATGAAATTGATGGAACCAGCTATTTGTTTAAATGAAAGCCATTTCAGTATGGTACACATTTAAGTCACCTGTACCAGATTCATTACTTTTTGGTTCTGAAAGTAAAAATAGCCTGTGGATGTCAACTTGACCAGTTTAATTGGTAGTAATTGTGACTATAATACCCAATCACTATAAATCAAAGTGTTCATATTGATCAGCTGTCCAAGTAAAAAAGTTTTATAACATTTTTAGTATATTCAAATTTCTGATAGGTTTTGGTTAAATTTCTTCATAATTGGTTATATCTACCTCCCAAATTGAAAATCATAGAAGTAATTTCAAAAATGCTGGAACAATACTTTATTATTTAATCCCCTCTGATATAGACTCTAATTCTGTTTCTAATTCTAACCCAGGGCCCCCTAAATGACAGTTTTGTAAAATACAGTTTTGCAAGGAGTGATTAAGGAGCTCCCAAGGTATGCTAAGTAGCTGGTGTTCTAGTAGTAATTGGTTCATTTTCACTGTATTACCAATAATGTATGTCTCACCTGTACCAACTGTATAAGGAGCATCTTAATGTAAGACAGTGATCTCATCTTTTCAGAGTTCAATCCAACAATATAAAATTATACTGCTCTCCTTGATATAAGGGAACACAAATTTAATGTGCATTAAAATGGTATTAACCATTTGTTAGTAAGTGAAAAATGCACATATTGTGGTCACACTCAGCCAAAGCATAGCTCTTCTAAGGCAATGTTTGGATAGCATGCTTAACAAACGTTATTAACTTTATAAACTAATCAACTAAATTATTACAGAAATTTCAACTGATATGGACAAATAGTTGAACCATATATTTTAACAAAACCTATAAAAGGTTCCCATATATGGTGTCATCCATTTAGAACAATGGTTCTCAAACCTCAGTATGTCCAGGTAATCACCTGAGATGCTTGTGGAAGATGCAAATTTTTAGCCCTAACAAAGAGATTCTGATTCATAAATTTGGGGTACCCCAGGGATATATACAGTTTAACTAAGTGATTCTAAAATAAAATATGTGTATTCCAAATCCTGACCAAAAAAAATTTAGAACATTCATGATTTTTAGTTACATTTTACTTAAAATACATTTAAATTGATAGCATAAATCACATATATTTAATTTGAGGACATGACACCAATGAGACTGACTTTTCTTTCTTATCCTTTTCTACTGCCCTAGATCAGTGATTTTCAGTGTATATCAGAATCACTTGGAGGGCTTGTTAAAGACTGTTGGGCATCAGTGCCAGAGTTTCTGGTTTTAGCAGGTCTGGAGTGAGGCTCAGGAATTTGCATTTATAACAAGTTACCTGGTGATGCTGATGCTGCTGATCTGGGAACCACATTCCTAGAACCACTGCTCTAGAATAGATGATGCCCATGAGATGCTTTAAAACCCACCTATTTTGGATCTTTTTTTTTTTTTAACCTTAGTTGCACATTGTAATCCCTGGGAAACCTTAAAAAATACTAACACTTGAGTACTGCCCCCAGAGATTCTGATTTTAATTGGTCTTGGGTACAGGGATTTTAAAAAACTTCTCAACTAATTCTAATGTGCAAACAAGGTTGAGAACCATAGATTTAAATGATTTCTCCTTGGTTTTCCAGGATGGATCCCAATGTAGCTAGAGTTTGAGTAAAAGGAGGCTATTTTCCTTTCAGATGTATATGTTCTATGTTTAACTGGGAGGGTGCATATCAGTGAGAATAGAAAATAGCCCAGGATTACAGTAACTGAAGAATACGTGGTGTATCAGAGTCACGCTGCTTTAGTAGAAAGTGAATGGAAGCTTGTCTCACCTGCCCAGTGTAATCTGGCTCACTTGGGTGCCTAGGAACAACCCAACAAGCACTCTTCATTCCGAGTAGGGCTAACTGTTGATGAGTACAACAACCAGCACTATTCATTTACCAATTCAACAAACTCAGAGACTTCCCCAATGACCTCAGGGAAGAAAAATGGAAAATAAAGTTCTTTCTAGACATGTTAGCAAGTCCATTCCTGTTATGAGGCAGGAAGATCTAAACACATCAAACATCAACCCTTAGCCAGGTGATCCTATGGGATTATAATAAATCAATTCAACCACACCTTATGTAAGTGTACTTACATGCTAAATGACTAATGGAGATGTAGAGATCGATGAGTGAAATATAGATTTTTTTTTAAAAATTATGCTCAAAACTAGCATGCTCAAAATTAAGGAACAAGAGAAAAAGTCAAGTTCCTTAGTAGGTATTCAAAGCTTATCATTCAACTCCAACATTCTTTTTTTTTTTTTTTTGGTAATGTAGCTCCCACTACGTGTAATACCCACAAAGTTCCAAAAAATAATAATAATACCCACAAAGTTCCAGTCATACCAAGTTATTTTCTATTCCTCCCATGACCTTTTAGGTGCCTGAACTGCCCTCCCAGTATCCACCTATCAGAATCTTTAGTATCCTCAAAGGCAAATTTAAATATTACCTAGTCCATGAAGTTTTCCATCATCCCTAAACAGCAATGAATCTTTTCTTCATCTCTGTACTATTCATGCTTTAACTGTAACTTTATTAAAATCCTTATATGTTGTACCTGTTATAATTTAATCATAAATAAATATTTGAGTAAGCAGCAGGTCTTTACCTTTTATCACACACGTACCCATGTCTTAGAGGAAACTGACACAATAAATAATTTTAAACAGTAAAAAGCAACAGTACCATTCACCAGTGACTGAGGAATTCAGTTCTTCCTTAACAATCCGATTTTTTTTAACACATAGGAAAGTCAAATAAAATAAAAGTACTTTTAGTTAACTGTCAAAAAAGAAAAAAGAGAATAAGAATTTTTTAAATCTTCTATTAGGGTAAACACAGAAAAAAGATCAAGATTCACTGACATAATCATCTTGATAAAAGTCCATATTCCATTACTATGTGAAATGGATATCTAATGGATCAAAACTTTCTGGGAAATATCTGGCTGGGCTTGGTTTCACTTCTTTTTTCTATAATATTACATTTAGTATATATTTACTTAAAGAAAAAATTCCAAGTTTTCATGTTAGCAGTACATGGCAAAGTCCTCCAAGGATATGCTGTGCTTTGCATATAGTGCTAAGAAATGCTACTCCTTGAGTAAGTTAAAACTATTAATATATTAAATATTTGCAGAGAAAACATGGTGAATAAGAAAATAATACCGGACTGGGAGTCAAAATCCTGGTTCTGTTTCTAACTAGCTGTGTGGACTTGGCCTTATCATTTAGGTTTACTGAGTTTTAGCTGCTTATCAATTATGTGAGGACTTAATATAAATTTTATATTCTTATATATCACAACCGAATTATAAAATTCTACAATTTGTACACATGATAGCATCCTGTTAGTATTCTAGCATTAGAGGCCAAAAATCAAATTACTTAACGAGACACTCCATAAATCACTATATATACATAGAAAGGACATGTTTCAACTATAGATCTGAATAGGTTTTCCTATAGTTTTAACCAGATACTCTTTTAAGTCATTTAATATAGTCTACCACGTTTGCTAATTCGTTCATATATTTAGTTTGCTCTAACAAAAAGTCTAACTAATGTATTAAATATAAATATTTTTCACAAATTGAAAGTGTTCTTTGTTCACTTTTGTACATCTGAACTTTTATGTCACTGATACAAAGCAACAGAAGTATGTATATTCAGACATTTAACACAATCAAACCAGGTCTAAAAGAAGTCAGCAATATGGTTACAACCATTTAATAAAGGCTCAAAGATATCATCCATGATATTGCTATCTGAGGAAATCTAACAAAATATGAGACCCTCTGCTTGTGCCTGGCCTGCTAGCCACATTTTCTTTCAATTTGACATCAGCCACAGTCAAAGCATTACCAGACACCAGAGCAGTGAAGGACCTAAAGGGGAGCAGGCAGAAAATGGATATCCAAAGACCATACTCAGAACATTAAAGATACTAATATCCTTCCCAGACATCTTCCCTGGATGATTCTTAGATTTATTCAACTTTCTTTATCTGAAGGGCCCAAGTTACTTTAGGGGAACTCCATAGATCTTTTTATTTAGGGCATCCATGAAACCCTTAGGTATTATGACATATGTCTTCAGGCTACTGATGCTTATTCCAACATAGACAGAATTTATGTAGGACTTGTGATAGCTTGTGAATAGCCAACTTTTTATGAGTTGGTGGTTTTCTTTTAAACCAGTTGAAAAGGGTGAACTCATCTGAAAAGCACACAGATATATAACAATTTCAACAATTTCCATTCACACTCCTTTTACATGCCAAAAATTTCTTTAAGTCATTACATCTTTACAGATTTTGCTCCATACTAGCTGCTAAGATCCAGAAACAGTAAAAAAAATGTGTCCTTTATTCTCAAAATAACTAAAAAAGAGAAAAGTTCTCATTCGTGGCAGTGGGGATAAAATTGGATGACGCAGGGAGTAAAGTGGTGTCACTAATTTATATATAATGAATTTCTTAGACTGCTAATTCAATTCAGTCGGTATTTGTAACTAATCCAGTGTGAAGCATACTGAAACTTTGGTTAAATTCATGAAGCACAAGATGTATACAGCTGATTCATGAAGTGCAAAGAAGATAAAGGCTTAAGAACTTCAAATCATCAGAGTCCCTAGAATCCAGTCAACAGGAAGAGAAAACAAACCTAAACTAGCCTGTCCTAGTAATATCACAGAGACTGTTAAACTGATTGCTGCATAGCCTACCAAAGTTCCTGGTCCGTAGTGGTGTTCAGTCAAGACTGTTTAATGAATGAAGGCATCAATCTTCAGTCAATAAGACTAGGAGGTGGTCCTCAGTTTCAACAAATACATAACTTCTTAGCATATTCTACCTACATACTTCTCCCAAAATCAGGAAAAGTCAGGTTTCCCTAACCTCCATTTATTTAGTTAAGAAAGTAAAATGTTTAAAGGCCTTTTACGTTCTGGTCTCTGTTTATGTTTCCAGCTCCAACTCTCATCACTCCTCCCCTAGAATATGTGTTTCACCTTCATAGCTTTCAGGTCTCAAATATGCTGTGCTTTCTCACCTTTGAGCAATGCTTTAATTGGAAAGTTTCAGATGGTTTTCAATTAGGTCTCAGTCTAGAACTGATTGGTCAGCTTTTCCTTCCCATATTATCCATCCCTCCTTCCCAGGTAGGGGACCTACTGTTAGGTGGTGCCCTCCTATATAATACTCTTAGCACATTTCGTTATACTTGGTTGTCTCATTTTCTATTTCCTCTTCTAGACTGGACACGTTGGGAGGGCAAAAATTTGTTTCTGTCTTGCTTACCACTGCATGCCTACTGCCTAGAACAACACTAGGCACGAAATGGGAACCAGTAAACATCTGCTGAATAAATGAATGGATGAATGACAGAATAGTTAGCCTTTTATGAGAATGAAAATGAAATGGTTTTACAACACTTTTCACTTTAGAGTTACAAATTCTAAAACAAATTATAGTTGCAAGGCAAGGTAAGGAAACTAGCACAGCTATTCTAACTCCTGTAATAACATTTATTTCTCTTAGACAACTTCACAGATCACTAAGCAGAATATCTAACCAACACTCAAAACTATCTTCCATAAACTATATTTCCTGTCCCTGAAACATCAGTTTATTTTAAATATTTATATAAACTACAAAGATAACTAAGCAACTTTAAAAAATAGAATTGCCTGCCAGCTAGGAAATAGGTCTTTATATCCAAAACTTTTTTGTTGTTATAGAAACCCTTTAATTACCATAATAGCCTGCCTGGGAAACTTTCTGGTAATATGTCAAATCGATGTATCTAACACTTTTGAGTTTTGAGTTTTATTAATTCCACAAAATCACCTTAGCTAAACTATCTAAAAGCAAGATACAATGTCTTTAAGAGTCTAGTTTTAAAACTCTAAGTGTCTTGGGGTGACTAATCAGAACTATGATTTTAAAAAGCTGCTCCTACTCTTCCAAAACGCCACCACAAAGGGACGGTGGAGAATTAAAACCTCAGGGATTTCATTAGGGACTCTGAGGTTTAATTCAGTACCCTGACATTATCATCATCATATAACCAGCTCCTTCTCCCAAGTCCCCTCCCAGTATGGAAACTCAGAATTCTTCATGGAAATTGGATTTTTTCTAGAAATAATTTTCTCAGCTAATCAGTAACTACCTTTCCCCCACTTTGTGTGTGTGGCTGGAGTTGTAAAGGGCTGCAATCTGATGTAACAGTGAATTTCCTTAACCCTCTGCAGCTCATCCTATTGGCTCCTATAAGGCAGCAAACTGGACCTCAGATGAGGCTGCAAGACCTCTGGTCGGGAGGCTCTCTAGGAGGGCAGCGGAGACCACAACCTTCAGTCAGGATCTGTACCCACCCCCGTCTCTCCATAGGGACTCTTTTCCATGTCCATGTAGTATATTTTTTCCTTAGAAGTTCTTCGGTGTAATATTTTCTATTTGGTTTCTCTACCTCCCTCCCCCCAATCATCTGGACCCAATTTACAAACCCCAAACTGCCCAAGAATTTATGCAGGGCCTTTTCTGGGAGCGTCTGGAGGGGAAGTGCAAACCAGACAAGACAGAGGCCAGGAGCAGAGAATCTGCTTTAATCCACGAGGTCGGTCACAGCTACCAAGGGGAATGTTAGTGATGGAGGCCTCGCGCGGTGGAGGGGAGACGCGAGCGGGCAGCGAGGGAAAGGAAGGACACCCGAGACGGATGCGGAGCCTGACGCTGGACAAGAGGTGAACAGCTCACCCGGCCTCACCTCCAGACCCTATAACCACGGGAAGATGCGCCCCGGACCGCGAGATCCCCTGCTAACCACCCCCCTCCGCCCCCAGCCCCTCTCTCCTGGCCGGTCCACAGAAACCGACGTGTAACCGGAAAAGTGGCGGGAACCCTCCTGCCTGGGACCGGGTGTGTCCCTCGTGAGCTGCACTGGGAAAGTGGCCAGCAGAGCCTGACCTCTTCTCCGACCGCTGTCTTTCGGGCCACTGCGCCTCGCGGTGGATCCGAGCCTTCCTCTTCACGGAGTCATCCCGGGGCGGGTGCGCGCGGAGTTGCATCCTCTGCAGCTGGGGAAGCCCGGCAGCGGGGCTTCCAGGGCAGAGCGCGCCGCCGGAGAGCCCCGAGCAGGCACCGCAGCACGCGGCTGGGAAGCACATGTTCAGACAAACACAGCCCCAAGGCGGGCTTTCTCAGCACCCCGCCTCCGCCTGCCCTCAGCTGACTCGGTCAGTTCTGCCCCCTGCCCTCCTCCCACCCATCTACCGTCCCCAGCCTCTCGGCAGAAAGGACACAGCGGCGTTCGCTCCTCCCGCCCCCAAGGCCAGTAGCAACTTGTATAACCTACTGACCCCTTCCAGGGGACCAGGGCGGCCAGCCAAAGGCGCGCTCTCTTTTCCCAGCGAGGGGGTAGGGAACAGCGCCCAAAGAGGAGGAAGGGGGAGCCCGTTAGGGCCCTTTCGAACACTCTTCAGGAAGAGCAGCCCTGCCCCCCTCTAGCTACAACGCCCCCCACCACCACCACCGCCTCCGCGAATGCAGCTTCCCCAGTGACATGCCAGTGTTCAAAGCGCAAACTCGGCCCCACGTGGGCATCGCGTTCGCTGGCCTCCGAACCGCAGGAGACTCGACGGCCGAGGTTTTGTAGACCCTCCCTGCACCCTCACGCAACCTAGTCCGGTGCCTGGGCCCCACGGGCCAGGCTGTGCTCACTGAGCCCGGGGACCGCTGGCACCCCAGCGATACGAAGGTTGGACGCCCTGAGGAGCACCCCGCAGAAGCGGGACCCCAGCCAAGGCTCTGGGGGAGGAGAAGGGAAACAGGGTGCGAGGGTGGCGTCGTAGCCCAACTGAAGAGCTGCTGCGGAAGACGTCGGAACACCGGCTTCCCCGAGCCTCAGGAACGCTTTAGCATAAACTTAGAGACCCGCTGGCCGGAGGCTTCCTTTCAAATATGGTATTTTACAAATTGAGAAGACAAGGGGAGGATGCCACGGCTGCTCGTCTGCTTCTAAGTTCCAAAAAGTGCCAAGGAGCACACCAAAGATCTCCACACTCACTCAGCAGTCCCGGGGCAGGGGGAGGCAGAGGGGTGGCCTAACCCCTACCTGGGTGGGTGGGTGGGTTACTTACGTTTCTGCCGTGCGGGAGACCTTTCCACGCCTTGTCCAGCGGGCTCCTAAATGCATTTGTATGCATCTGTCCGTGCAGCAAAGTGCTAACGGAAAACAGAAGCCAGCTCCGAACTGCTAAAGGTGCAGGTACTGTCCATAAAAAGGGGGGGGAAAGGGGATGGAATCACATGAAAACGATGCTCCAAAACCGCAACAAGGGGGGTAAAAAAAAGGATGGGGCAGGAGGTAGACATATAGCACCCGAAGGGAAGACAGATAAGGCTTTGTGGCTCCCTAGCCAGGTAAAGGACAAGCCAAGGGGTAGGGCTCCCCTGGAGGGAGGGAGAGGAGAGGAGAGAGACCTCTTGGGGCGCCCGCGGTGGAGGGAGCTCGGCTGTGAGTGCAGCCTTTGAGTTCACTTGCGGTTCAAAGGCGACTCAGACTCCTGTGGAGTCCTCCGCTTTGGGCCTGAGAGGAGAAGGTGGGGAGAGGGGGGAAGAGGATTGAAGGTGGGGGGTGGGGAGAGGGAAGTCGCGGCCGAACGTTTGTCAGACAAGCACACACCCACTTCAGAAATCAAGTCAGGGCGAGGGGGCCGGTGGCAACTGCAGGCGCTCCGCGTTGACTGCAGCCGGCTGCTTCCCTGGGAAAAGGAGCCAAACAAACCCGGCCGGTGTTAAATTTCACCGCTCACTGACTTGCAGTGACATCACCAAAGTCCTTGCACACCTCCCCCTCCGCCCCACAACCTTCCCCCACCCAGGCCCCACTCCGGGCGCGGCGCCCCTGCGTGCTAGCCCTGCCCGGCAAGGCTGAACTAGCGCACCCTGGCAAATGCGCGCGGCCGCCTGGGCACCGCCCCAACGCTGTCCCTTCCCACGCCATCCTTTCTCTGGAAATTTCTGAAGCTTCTAGGTAGAGTAGTATCCTTCCTTTATCACAGTGTCCATTCACCATGTCCTTTTTCAGTAGTTTCTCTTGCATGTGATCAGTCTCCCACCCTTATCTTTTTTTCTCTATTCCCTCCAGCCCAACCATCTTCTGAGCTCCTACTCAACTCAGCTCAGTCCTTGGCTTCTCTCCGCCATACCTGTGTTCTTTTCGGTTACTCTCGCGGCCTCAGTCATATTAACTGACTGTAACTTTCACATTTCAAACTTTAATCCCCTTCTCTCTTTCCTTTCAGTCTCTCCTACTTTCTACTCATTTTTCTCTCCTGCAATCTACCTTTCTAACTCCTCCGGCACTTGTCCAGCTTACACGAGTGGATTGTAATGGTTTGTAGTTACACATTGCAATAGCATGCTAATACACCACAGCCTTGCCGACTTGAATACCCTCTAGAATTTTTGTAATACATTTCTTTTTTATTGTAAGTCTCCATCCCGCCACAGTTTTTTTTCACACTGAGAAGTTCGTTTAGCCATCTTCAAATTTTTGTCAAAAAAAAAAAGTTCTGATTTTATCTTCCTTATTAATAGAACTGGAATCTCCAAGAAGTCAGAGGTCCATTGTGTTCCTCACTGTTGTTTCATCAAGACTTGAAACACTACCTGGCATCTGTTAGAGGATTGCTGTATACCATTGCCTATCATTTCTCCAAATTCATTTATCTTGTCTATTCTGTGCACCAACCCCAGTTACTGACTAAAGGAATCTTATATATTACACACATATTATAAAGGATAAAGTGACCAAATTAATGAATGAAAGTTTTTGATATGACTCTCAAGCTTCATTATTTTTTCTCTAAGAATATAGAATAATTTAATTCATTTCCCACTCCTCTCGATTTTTTTTACTTTGAAATCATTTTAGACTCACCGAAAAGTTGAAAGTAGTATAGAGTTCTATACCCAATTTCCCTTAATGTTCATATCTTGTATATGGCAGTACAACTATCAAAACCAGGAAATTAACACCGATAAACAGGGATAACACTGATCTATGATCTCATTCAATTGTGTTGGTTTTCACACTTACGTCCTTTCTCAGGTACTTTAAGTATAAGAAGATAGTTGCTAATTAGAGTTTATGGAGTTCTTATCGGGTAGAAAGATGCAAAAGGGCAGAGTACCTCTCTCTGGGAAGTGGAAGCATTTGTAAGGTTAACAAAGTAAGGTTTAAAATCTAAAGAAATTATAGGATGGTAAGGATTAGTTTTATCAGCTTCATCAAAGCCGGTTAAACAGAATTTTTAGCCACCCTAAGTGAAGAGAAAGAAAGATAGTCTGATTGGAAGTGGAGCATGGGAAACTAACAACAAATGGATCAATATGAGGATATTGAGTTATATTCAGGAGAAAGGAGTATATTCATTGGCTTAGATTAGAGGTTTGTGCTTATGAAGAAAGATTGAAGTCAAGCTGGAAGACCGAAAGCTGGGATAATTGTTCATCAAGTCATTCAACAAACATTTAATTGTGATACCTACGATGTGCTGAGAACCCTAGTAGGCATTGAGTTATATTAGTGAACCAAATATATAAAAAGTTCTTCCTTTAAGTTTATATTCTACCGCTTAGGATATAATCCAAAGAAAATAGGAAACTAATTAAAGACTTTCAAATTGATAAATAATTATATTCCAGATTCCCATTTTAAGAAGATTAATCAGCACCAGAGGCTGAGATTGGCTGGTGCATGAAAAGAGAAAAAGTTGGAAAATAAATTAGATGTAGATGTTGAGTTATGATAATATCTTGAATTATGGCAAAGATGATAAAAAAAAGCTAAATAAGAGAATCATTATTAAAAGGAATCAAGACGATCTCATAACTGGTTAGATTGGGAAGGCTGCCTGATTAAGAAATTATGCATTTGACCAATGTCAGCAGGAAATACAACTGATTCAGATTGAGACATATTTCGTCTGAGTCATGGTAAGACATTCTATTGTTAAATATTCAAAGATCTATTAGAGTTGGAAGCTACAGTTTAGAAGGACCAGAGCTAGAGTTGAAGATTTCTGCAACATCCTCATAAAATGGTGGTTGAAGCCTTGACAGTGGACTTTATTTTCAAAGAGACTATCAAAATGAGAACCAAGAGCCAGGACATAAACTTAATCCACAGAAGGTAGAAGGAAACAGTACAGCACTGAGATAAAACAAGAAGCATACAGCATTGTTAGGCAAAAAATAATAGCGAATACTTTATAATACTTACTGTGCATCAAGCACTGCTGTGTTTTCTACATATTAATTCATTTTATTATCTCAATCAATCCTATTAAATAGGTACCATTATTATCCTCATTATAAGAAGATAGAAATTAAGGCAGAAAAAAAGTTAATTAAATTGCCAAAGATCACAAAACTGGTAATCAAGATTGAAACCCATGCAGACTGGCCCTAGATGAAACTCATGCTCTCAACGCAATGTCCCTTTCTCTCCCTCTCCTGCTCTTCTCTTCTTCTCAAAAGGAAAGGGAGTTTCAAAATAAGGAGCAAATGTCCAATTCAGCAGCAAATAAAAGTGGGGTTGGGATAGGGATTGAGAGAAAGCCGCTGGTTTAATAAATTATGATTTGTTGATCATTTAAAGAGGAGATTTACAGTGGACTCAGTAGTGATCAATGGAAAAGTAGAAGCAGTGATACAAAATAAATGAACAATAAAAAGAGTAAAATAAATAGAACTGTAGCTAATATAAAGCAAGTATTTATTTATGGATGCAATCAATAAACATTTTTAAACAGCCCTCATGGGTCTGGGGTCAGAGGTATAGACAATAGTGACGATGTCATTGAAAGAACAAAGATGTTCTAAAAAAACAAGATGAGTTTGGAAGCAAGGCATGGACATTTGCCGCTCTTGGCTACCTTACAGCCTCTCCTTCATGTCTTTCTGTGATTGGGGAATGTCCCATACTCATGAGTTCTGCCTTCCCAGAACAGAATGAAGAAGCTGCTTTCTCAGCCTCCCTTGCAGCTGTGGTCGGACAGATACCTTAGGTTCTTCTAACCAGAAATACCTGCAATAATATTTTATTTAGAAGAGAAGATAGTAATGAAGCTGGTTCCATGAGGAATCTCTCATTTGGGAAAGGGAAGCAAGGGAGGAGGTTCTGACATGCCAGGTGTCATGGACAGTAGTACTTGTCAGTGTCCAGCAGCAGAGGCAGTGGCTTTAGGCTGCCCAGTTCTGACAAGTGTCTCTGGCATGTGAAGGCTTTCTGGACTGACTCTATAACCCTCTTAAAGATTCTGTGAGCTACTTAATATCGTCAATAAATTTCCTTTCTGTTTAAACTAGGGGAACAATATCTTGATCAGAACAATTGCTTGAAGAAATCAGGAATGAATGAAATCTTAGGCAAAGAGAGAGAGGGTGAGGGTAGAAGGAAATGAAGAGATACTGGATATAGAGACAAAGATATCTTACGATGACAAAGGGGATACGTGCGGGAGCTCATGTCAAAATGTAAGAAAATTAAGTTTAGCTTTCACACAATATGGCGCAGGAAAGGGCTGCAGGACAGCTCAAACCAGTTTTGCAGGCAGGGAAGGAGAGTCCCTCTGACATAAGCCTAGAATTGGCACCAAATACATAGAAACAAAGTTTAAATAAGTAACAGCCAGGGTCATTGAAATATAAAGCATAATCAAAAGCAGGAACCTTCCAAGGGAAATTTGAATTAGTTAGACTATTCAAGTAAGCTGTAACCTTTGGATAAGCTATAACCTCTGGAGTATCCATTCAGCAGAGAAACAGGGGAGGGGCCTTGTGATAGTTAGATTCGGGTGTCAACTTGGCTATGTGAAGGTGCCTAGTTATATTGCTGTAGACATGAGCCAATGGCATGTGAACCTCATCTGTTGCTGATTACATCTGCAGTAGGCTAGGATGCTGCTTGCTGCAATGGATGATGTCTGATTTAATTGGCTGTGCTTCAATGAATGATGTCTGATTTAATTGGCTGGTGATTAAATGAGAGACTCAACCTAGCACAGCCAAAGTAGCTCAGCATACCTCATCTCAGCATTCACAGCTCAGCCCAGGCCTTTGGGGATGCATAACGAAATCAACCCAGGGAAAATTGTTGGAACCCAGAGGCCTAGAGAGAAGGCCAGCAGAGATTGTCCTGTGCCTTCTTACGTAAGAAAGAACCTCAGTTGAAAGTTAGCTGCCTTTCCACTGAAGAACTATATATTAACTAAATAAATCCCCTTTTACTGAAAGCCAATCTGTCTGTGGTGTGTTGCATTCTGGCAGCTAGCAAACTAGAACAGGCCCACAGGCTAAGCTTAGGATATAAATACCTGTAGCAGTCTATTGTTTGGCGTGCCAGCCACCATTTTTCGGCCAGGTGCCTGTTCTTGCAAATTCGTGAATAAATTCTTTTCTTCTCCACAACCAGGCGAATCGTTATTCTCGTTCAGGTATGGCATTCTAACAAAAAGAAATAGGATTCAGCACATCTAAAATTGAGTTCTTCAGAACACTAGCACAAAATGCTTCAGAAATAAAGTGTATAATCAAATTAATTCAATAAAAGCTGCTTACCACAGCTCCTCCTTGGCCAGTCAAAATAAATATTAGCATATGAAAGTACCTAAAAAATTCTGCCATATATGAATCAGTTTAACTTTATTTCCTCTGGCCTTCCCAAACTTTTAAACCACAGAATCAGTTTTTCAGAAAAAAATGTAATCGTTAATAACATCCCTCAGATAATGTTCCAAAAAAGCAGAAGACTAGAGACCCCTGACATAGATCGTTATGCTCAGGGCCCTGCTCAAATGCCATCTCCTCTAAGACAACTTCATTAGCACCCTTCTCCCCTCCCCCCCAAAAGAGTAATTTTCTCTATTTTAAACTCTATGAAATTTTATCCCTAACTTCCTTAAGGCCCCATTTAATTATCTGACTTAAGTTATAGAGGTTTAAAGATTAGGTGTACATATGTGTCTTAAGCCCTCTGCTAGACTAATTTACTTAAAGACAGAGAAAGACGTATTCATTTTTGTACCTATTTTGACACCTTACAATGTAACTTGAACACAGTAAGGGTCTCAACATTTGTTAAAGGAAAGAATAAATGTATGAATTTCAGTAAAATTCAAGGTGAAATCATTTATCCTGAGAGAGAAAATCTTCAATAATCAGTTAGAAACTAAAATGGAAAAAAGATCCTATTAACAATATTCACAAAAAAAACATAACTATAAGAACTAAGCCTCCTGTGGAAGAAATTGCAAAGTAATAATGAATGACTTGAATAAATGAAATAACAGCCTGTGTTCATGGATGAGAAAAATGTAAAGACGTGCAGTCTCTCAGAAAGAAAGACCTTAGAGAAGTCCAACTTAAATTTTTTAAGTGGTGAAATAAAGAAAGAAACAAAAATCTTACACAATATAGACCAAATGAAGAGACAGATGACAAACTGGGAAAAATATTTGCAATGCATATCTTTTAATAAAATATTTTATTTTAAAATAATTTCAGAAAACTTGAAAACACAGTATGAGGAATTCTCATATACTCTTTGTCAAATGTTCACATCTTATCATGTTGCCATTATCATTCTTTCTCTCTCTCTTTCCCTTTCCGCCCCCCCAATTGTTGGAAGTAAGGTACATATTATGCCCCTTTACCCCTAAATACTTCAGTGTATAATTTCTGAAAACAAGGACATTTTAACCCAGAGCCATAGTCCAATTATCAAAATCAGAAAATTAATATTGAAACATTACTATTATTTCCCATACAGACCTTATTCCAGTTTCACTAATTATCCCCTAAGTTATAGTAATTGTTTTCCCTCCTACTTCATGATCACATGTTGCATTTAGTGGCTTGTAGTCTCCTTTAATCTGGAACAGTTGCTTATTTACGGTGACTGACTCTTCCCAATTTGCCAGAATTTCCTGCTTTTAACCATTCCTGGGAATGACTGTTGGTCACTTCAAGATTATGACTTTTCAAAGAATCTTACTCCTTTTTTTTTAGAATGGCAGTATCATTAATACCTGACAATTTCTTATAAATCAATAATAAAAGAGATTAATATAGAAATGTAGAAAAAATGGGGAAAGGGAATATACCATTTCTATAGGAAGAAATAAAATTGACCCAAAACATAGTAAAAATATTGAGCAATTTAAGAAATGCAAATTAAAACAATAAGCTCCCTTTTAAAAAAAACAAAATAACAGAAGTTTTTTAAATTTTTAACATTCATCATTTGAGAGAGTAGAATGAAAAAGTTACTTTTACACCAGCTGGAGGAATATAAATAGGTACAACTAGACAGAAACTTATCAATGTGAATCAGGAGTTTTAAAATACTATGTTTCTGACCTATGATTTTTATCTCTAAAAATGTATCCTAAGGAAATTATTATCAGATTTACCCATAAAACATATACATAAGAGTGATCATTGTACTATTACTGAATGTCTAAATAAACAAAGTATGGTACATTCATATAATGGAATTTATGGAACTCTAAAAAATCATATTTTGAAGAATAATGTGAACAAATTCTTAAAATATTTTAGGTAGAAAAATAGAAAGAGAAACAATATACAATATAATAAGACGTGTGTATAGTATATATTATGTATTTCTAGAATAAAGGCTGAAGGGAAATGTACCAAAATATTAATAGTAACATAAAAATAATTTCTAGGTAGTGAAAGTATTGGTGATTTAAATTTTATTCTTTATTCTGTTTTATTTTTTCATTTAAGAATGTATTATTTACGTAAATCAGAAAAAGAGCTAATAAAAGTTTCAAGATGCAGGGAAAAGTTGGTTTGGGCTCCTGATGAGTATGTGGATGGTTTGGAATGTGGAGAATATGCTAGGGAAAAAGCAAATGCATTAATGAGTGGATTAAAATGTGTTTGTCTCTCTACAGAAATTGCAGACTCTAGGACAACAGATGGGTAGTTATATAAACACGTATTTGCATAGTCATGTCAGAGAAAAACTCTACATTACAAATGTAATGTTGCAAGCTTGTCTTCAAAAACCTACACATGAGTTTTCTTCCATAATAAGTTAAAGTAAATTGGAGCCCTCTGTTGAAATGGTCTTCTGGGAAAGGTAGAAGCTATAGTTGGAATTATCAAATGACAGTTTTACATGCCTCCATCCAGAAATGAATTTGTAACAGTGTTTTTCAAATTCAGTGCTCCCAAAGCCTATTTTCCACCAACCAGATACTAATTTTTTCAATGTCAAGTAGTCTATGTGAAAGATGATTGTTTCACTATTGAAAAGGGTAAGCAAAATGGAAGTGGACTAAGGATAACTCATAGGTAGATTAGTTAAGGGGTAACTGGCAAATATTTGCCTATGGCATCTTATTTAAAACATAACTGAGGAGTGAGGAGGCTGAAGAGTGGGGAAAAAATTAAGGATCAGATATAGATTTTTCCTTTAAGAAACATGTGAATAACATATTCCACTTTGAAGTACTAAAGGATCAAATAAAATATGTTGCTTCTCTCTTGTTTCATTATATCTTTGATTCTTTCATAATAAAGTTTATTTCCCCATCTGTGATATACACTACAATTTTCTGACAGTTTCTGTCATTTTAGTATATTTTACATTAATAATCATAAATTATGCTACAGACTTTAACAGAGTACCCAATTAATAGAACCAACGATGCAATGTCTTCAAAAGTCAGATAAGAACTAATTGTAGATAGTTATCTGCCTGTGATGGCACATTAAGAACTCTGACCCAAACTCATGATTCTTTAGCTAAAATTCTTCTCACCTTACTAAGTATATTAGAAAATTCAATATAGAACATTTCTATTTTATCTTTTCTAACAATTTCAAAGTGAATACAGGCCACACACTTTTAAAAAAAAAAAAGGTAAAATAGATTAATGGTTAAGTATTTTTTGTTAAGGTGTAAAAATAGAAGAAACTTTTACAAATTTTGGAATCAGATTGTTGCAACAACAGTTACAATATTATTAAAAAATAATAATAAAAATCTTTGTTTTTCCAAGGAAGAGGAGGAGACACTAATTTGCACCAGGCCAGTCTCTGAAACTAATAGGAAAGTAATGGAAATGTCTATAAATCATTTCACATGATTTCAAGGCTTGTAATAAGTAAAAAAGGGGATATCTTTATCTGCCAAAGTAATATTTTAATATAACCCATATCATAGTCTGATTAGTCCCCACAAGGAAATAAAAAAGCAATATGAATATTTTAGAATATGTTTGTTCTAGTTTGCTAGCTGCCGAAATGCAATATACCAGAAATGGAATAGCTTTTAAAAAGTGAAATTTAATAAGTTGCTAGTTTACATTTCTAAGGCTGAGAAAATATTCCAAAAAACAAGTCTATAGAACTGTCCAATCCAAGGCATCCAGGGGAAGGTACCTTGCTTCATGAAGGCTGATGACGTTCTCTCTCAGCTGGAAGGGCACATGGCGGCATCTGCTGGCTTTCTCTCCAAGCTTCGTGTTTCATGAAGCGCCCCAGGAGGCATTTTCCTTTTTCATCTCCAGAAGTCACTGGCTCATGGACTATCTGCTTTGTAGTTCTGCAGCTGTTCTCTGCTCTCTCAGAATCTCGTGGCTTTCTCTCTTGTTTTTCTCTAGCTTTTGCCAAAGTGATTCTTCTTTTAAAGGATTCCAGTAAAACCTAGCAAATCTACCTGGAATGGGTGGAGACACATCTCCACCTAATCAAGTTTAATACCCACACCTGACTGAGTTACATCTCCATGGAGATAAGCTAATTAGTTTCCAACATACAGTACTGAATAGGGATTAGAAGAAACCTTTGCTCCCACAAGGTTGATTAGGATTGAAATGTGGCTTTTCTAGGGTACATAAACCTTTTCAAACTGGCTCAATGTTCAAGTAATCATATTCAAAATTATTATGATGATGCCAAAATTGCTTAAATTCAGCACAGGAGAGATTTAAGCAAACAAGTGTAATGCCTGCTTGCAGGTAATCTGATTGCTGAAGTCAACTTGGACAAAGCAAAGCTGGAGTTAGAAAACTGCCGTGTAATGTTCTAGATACTTAACTTTATCTTAACTAATCTTCTCAAACCCCAATGAGAAAACATTATTATTTTCATTTTATAAACAAGAAAACCAAGGCTCAAAGAGGTTAATTTACTTTTCCAGGGTCATACAGTACAGAAATCAGAATTGTAAAGCTGGAACCCTGGCATAGAATCACCCAAATCTGAAGTCCATGTTCTTTGGGATACAATTATTCTCCATCTTTCCTGTGCATATGGGTCACGAATTGTTCTTTACAAATGCAAATCCTGAGTTTTATGCTTAGAGATTCTGAGTGGATGCATGTGAGGTGGGCTCAGGAATATGCATTTGTAACAAGTACCACAAGTAATTGCAATA
>PVIY010012424.1:0-62055 GCA_004026745.1 Myrmecophaga tridactyla | reverse complement strand
TTAAAGAACTAACGCAATTTTGCACAATCTGTTTCAGAAAATAGAAGTGGAGGCGATGACCCCTAACTTACTTTATAAGACCAGTATTGTCCTGATACCAAGGTTTGAAAAATAAACTACAAAAAGAAAAAAACCTAAGGAAGGAAAGAAGGAAGGATGGATGGAAGGATGGAAGGAAACTATCTATATTTCTCTGATGAACTAAGGGGCAAAAATTCTCAAGCAAATTGAAGCCTGCAATGTATAAAAAGAATTGTACATCATGAACAAAATATATTTATTCCAGCTATGCAAGTTTGGTTCAGTATTCAAAAATCAATCAGTATAATCTACTATTTTGGCTAACAAAGAAAATCACCTGATCATATCAATTGAGGCAGAAAAACACCTGAAAAAATCCAATTAGTGATAAAGACTGTCAGAAATCTTGGAAAAGAGAAATTCCTCAACTTGATAAAGAACATCTGCAAAAATCATAACTACAACATATTTAATGATGAAAGACTGAATGCTTTCAATGACTAGAAGGAAGGCAATGATGTCTGCTTACCACTTTTATTCAGCATAATACTGGAAGTTAAAGCCAGAGCAATAAGGTAAGAAAAATGAATTCAAAGCATATAAACTAGAGAGGAGGAAATAAATGTCCCTATTTTACATGAAATAATTGTCAACATAGAAAATCTCAAAGAATGTACAAAAAAAATCCTCTTAGAATTAATGAGTTCAACAAGGTAGCAGAATATAAAATCAAAACAAAAAAAAATCAGTCAGATTTCTAGACACTAACAATAAATATGTGGAAACTTGGCTTAAAATGCGGTAATATTTACAATTGTACTGAAGATGAAATAGTAATGCATAAATCAAGCAAAATTTGAACATAATCACTATGCTGACTATTATAAATGCTAATGAGAGAAATCAAAGACCTAAATTAAAGGAAAAACATGTCATGGTCACAGATTTGGAGACACAATTTAGTAAATATGCAAATTCTACTCAAATTATCTATATTATTAATCTAAATCCTATCAATTTCCAGAAAGTTTTGTGTTCATAGACAAGCTTATTCTAAATTTATGTTGAAAGACAAAGAACCTAGAGAGTCTAAAACAATTTTGAAATTAGAATAAGGTGGGAGGAATCATGCCTAAGGTCCAAGTTTAACATATAACTATAGTAATCAAGACAGTGTGGTATTGGTTCAGAACAGAAATAGACATCAAAGAAACAGAATAGGGACTCTACAAATATATCCACACAAAAATGCCTATTTTTCACCAAAAAATGGATACAATTTCATGGAGGAAAGATATTCTTTACAACAAATGGTGCTGAAGAATTTGGAAATCCATAGGCAGAAATTAGTACATAAATAAACCTCAAATTAAATCTCACACTTAGCATAAAATTAACTATAAATGATCTACAGACTTAATGCAAAATGAAAATCTATACAAGCTTTAAAAAAATGAAGAATGCCTTTGAGTACTTGGGCAAGGCAGAATTTTTAGACTTAATACTGAAAGAGGGATCCATAAAAGAAAAAAAATGGGACCAACTGGATCTCATCAGCTAAACAAAAACAAAAACAAAAACAAAAAACTCTTGATCTGTGAAAAATCTTCTTAAGAACACAGAAAGGCAACTTACAGATTCAGAGAAAATATTTGCAAGTCACATGTGCAACAAAGGACCTGAATGTATAAAGAACTCTCAAAACTCATCAGTTAAAGAAACGATCTGATTTTAAATAGACAAAATGCACACGCAGATTTTGCACTGAAGAAGTTCTTCACTGCACTGAAGAGGGTCGTCACATAGTTAATAAGCACATGACAACTTGTCAACATCATTCTTTCTTAGGGAAATGAACATTAAAACAAGATATCACTACATGTCTATCAGAATTGCCTTATACACACACACACACACACACACACACACACACCACAACCACCACCAAATTCTGGGAAAGAGGTGAAGAAATTAGTACACTAATATATTTTCACTTATACACAGGAATATAAAACACTACAACTATTCCGGGTAATAGTTTTGCAGCTTCTTACAATTACCACACAACCGAGAAATTGCACTCCCAGAGAAATGAAAAATTCAGATTTATGCAAACGTTTGTATGTAAATTTTCACAGCAGCTTAATTTGTAATGTTCATAAACTGGGAACAACCCAAATGTCTTTTTACCAGTTGACTAATTAAACTGTGGTACATGCATATTAAGGAATATTACTCAGCAATAAAAAAGAGTACCCTATTAATAAGCACAAGATGTAGACAAATATGAAAAATCCTACTGTATGACTCCATTTCTATAATAATCTTGAGACAATTAAATTACAAAGGTGGGGAAGATATTAGTGATTGCTAGTGGCTCAGGTTGTGGGGAAAGCAGGGTGTGGCTATAAAGGGATAACAAAAAGTAGCCTTTTGTGGTGATGAGACTATTCAATTATCTTAATTTTGGTGGTGCTTACATGAAACTACACATATGGTAAGAGCATGTACATTTACACACATATACACAAACAAGTGCATGTAAAACTGGTGTAATCTGAATAAATTCTGTGGATTGAACCAACATTAATTTCCTAATTTTGATATTATCTACATTTGTTAAAGAAATTAGTACTGCACTACTAGTTATGTAAGACAGTACCACTGGACGAGATGCACAGGAACTACCCATATATAAATTTTACAACTTATTATGGATCTATAATTAGGTCAACATAAAAAGCTAAAAACAGCACCATTCGTTTCCTGATGCCTGCCCATGTAAAAAAAAAAACAACAAAAAAACAACCAGCACCGTATATATGGTCCAAGTTTGTGCCATTTTTCTGAAAAAGGAAAAACTGGCATCCTTTTTCTGATTATAACTATTGAGTCTACTGATTGAAAAAAATTGAACAGTGCTGACAGTATTTTAGAAGGCGACAAACATATTTTATATAAGAATGTATGTATAAATGGCAATCTTCATATAAGACGCATTGTTTTAATCTTTTATGCTCTCAGACACTAACAGTCACAATTTTCCTAGCCATTCCCCACCAAGGTATTTGTTGGGGGGGGGGGCAGTTTATCGTAAATAAAGCCTGCTAAGCATGGAATAGTGGAGCTTTGTGAAGGTGAATATATTAATGGATCTATATAATGTTATTTATTGCTCTTAATACCAAAGGCAGAGGAGAGTTTTTTTGAGGGAAAAATTATTTTGGGGTTTCTTGCATTTCTGCATGTTTTACAAGCAGTGGCACTAAAGTTCTCTTTTCATGGCCTGTCTTTTCGGAGATATTTATATAGTGGATGGCTTTGGAATATACAGTGTCTCTTTTGCACCAAATGGAATTTTTGTTTATCACCCAGTATGACAAATGTAATATCTCCTTTTGAGACAAATATTAGGCAAGTTTTTTGCAGACCCATTGTAAAAGATTGAAGTTCCTTAAACTCAAGTTTAATTTCCTACAACGCAACCCACTGCATGTGCATTACTGGGCCCTATGGAAATTGGTACTTGGGGAACTGACACGTGAAAACTATGATGTTCTATCTAGTCTGCTGGGAGTGCCAAACTGTCCTTTGTCTCTGATCCAAGTCTCATGTCTTCTGCGAAAATTTATGCCAGCATGGCAGGGTAACTTGGTAGCTTGCAAATAGGGTAAATTATGACATCCTTCACAGTTCTTGATATTTTTTTTAATTAATGTGCAATATAATGAAGCCTTATTATCAATAGTAATATTACAAATATCACAGTTACTTAATGTTTACTAAGAGCCAGATAATAGCATTGGAGGTATTATTAGCTCCAATTTAATTCAAAGAAACCGAAGCACAGGAAAGTTCAATAGCTTATTCAATACCTTACAGTACATGAGGGGCAGAGTTATAATAACACAGTCTGAAAACCTATTGCTAAAGTGTTGATTTGTAGTCTTTTAGAAAAAAAACCAAAACTCTTGTATTTTTAGCTCCAATGATTTTTTAGTTACCTTGGCATATCTCCTTACAGAATAGCTTACTTTAACGTCTTACAATGATATATTTTAAAAATACAAAATGCTCATCACAAAACTTCAACAATGATTGACCTTATGACTTTCTTTCCTTGACGATTTTGAGACAAATTCCAATTACTTATTATTTCATTCATAAACAGTGATAATTTTCTAAAAAGTACCTAAGAAACTATTTTAACACCTGGAGAAATGAACAATGATGCCTTAATTTCTTCCATTATTGAGTCATTGACATTCAACATCTAATAACTGCAACTTATTTTTCTTGATTCTAGAGATGGCTGAGTAATTCTGCATATCTTATTCAAACTTAACTAATATCTTCTGGGTTTGCTTAAGAATTGCAATAAACTGGTGTATTGGCCAAGGGCTGAGTAACCTAGGATGGCTTAATTTAGCATAGATTGCCTCTGCTCCATGAAGACTATTTTCTACAGGTAGGCTTTTACTTGTGGCAGTGACAACGATCCAAGTTAGAAGGTAAGATGCACAAGGCCTTTTGAGGCATAGGCTTAAAACTGACACATCTATTCAGATGTATTCTACTAATCGAAGCAAGCCACAAATCCTATACAGATTCAAAAGGTGAGGAAATAAAGTCCCTTTCTCAATGGACGGAACTTGCCAGTCATATTACATGGCGTGTGGTTACAGGGCAGGGTGGTTGTGCTGGTTTGAAACTGTTATGTAACCCAGAAAAGCCATGTTTTTCTAATCTAATCTTGTGGGTGCAGACCTACTGTGGGAGGGACCTCGTGATTAGGTTGTTTCCATGGAGATGTGACCTACCCATTCTAGGTGGGTTTAGTAATTAGCTTTCTGGAGTCTTTTAAGTGGAAACATTTTGGAGAAAGCTCAGATGCAGACTTTTGGATATGCTTGGAGAACCAACACAGAGAGCAGATGCTTGGAGACAAAAGTTCAGAGATGAGGCCACTAGAACTAGGAGCTGAAAGCAGCAAAACCCAGGAGTAAAAGGATCAGCAGATGTCACCATGTGCCTTCCCAAATGACAAAGAAACCCTGAATGTGGTTGGGCTTTCTTGATTGACAGTATGTTCTTGTTGATGCCTTAATTTGGAACATTTTCACGGCCTTAGAATTCTAACTTGTAACTTAATAAATCCCCTCTATAAAAGTCAGTCCATTCCTCCTATATTGCATTCTGGCAGCTTTCGCAAACTAAAACAGTGGTGAATTGGAACTGTTTTATATTCAATTTACTAAACATCCTTTATTAATTACATTGTATGTATTTTTACTCGGGTCACCCAAATAGCAAGTACAGATCAAGGCCTAACTTTGAAAACTGAATTTTCCATTGTATCACATTCTTTTTCAATACAATTTCACATGGATTACCTTCTTTGATGATACCAGAGTTACTGTTGCACTTAAAACCACGTACTGTATTTTTGTTTTGCTCTTATTTTCCTAAATTATTCTTCAACTAATTTCTAAGTAATGAGAAGACAAGAAAATGTAAATCATATGTGTATCCTCTATGAGTAGTATAGCACCTGGCACATTTTATATGGGATCTCAAAAAACATCTTTTAATAAATCAATAGATAGCCCAAATAATTTCGTTTTCATGTATATTTAAATTTGAGTTCCTTGTATGCTACCTTCTGTTCAATTATTTACTCATTTTGAATATCTAGGAAATCAGAGGCTGTGTTCTTTGGTTTCATATCAGCAGAAGTCTTGTACATAGTAGATGTTGAGTAAATTCCCAGTATATCTTCATTTGAATTTTTGATTCATATTTTCCCTAGGTAAATCAGAAGATCTCAAAGCATTTTGCAAAGAATTTCAGCGGGATTGAAGTGTTATTTCCATATTAATGATATCCATTATTTATTCATTCCATATTAATGATATCCATTATTCATTTATATAATTAGCAATTTATCAAGTGTCTATAATATTTCCAGCAATGGACAAGACCTTTACAATAAAAATATGATTAATCCATAGTCCCCAGCCTCAAAAATGTCAAAGTAAACTAGCAGTCATAGGCTTCAGAAAACAGGTTCTGTGCAATTTTAGGTGTTACATTATAATTAACAAAGTAGCGCCTCTAAAGAATGTTATCAGTCATTTTGGACTGGTTATTGGAAAAATTTTTGTTTTGTTTTCAATACAGTTTATTTTCGCACATTTTAACAACTGCTGTTTTCAAGATATCTAAGAAAAATATTTTTCTAATATCAAAGTAAGCTTCTCTTTGATATAGAAATCATGCCTATGTGTGATCCTTAACTTAAACTCATAGCTAAGAACTATGACCTAATATGCTAAACAAAACTATTCTTTGACCATTCATTTATCCCCTTTCATAGCCTCATGAGAGACTTTAGAATATTGTCTGTACATCTCTCTATATATACAGAGTATTAAGGTGCCATATCAAAGTGTCACAGAAGTTATATAGTATAAAATTAGTTGGCTTACTTATTGACACAGCAATTGTCAATAAGGCCAAAGAACATGAAAACAATTACACTATTTAAATTTGACACACTAGTAACAATTAAACTTCTTTAGAATTGTTAAATAAAGCATTTGCAAAGCTGTAAATGCAACAACTTAGAACCCTAACTTTGACAAAGCACTTTTGAGATAACAATCAAATGTATAAATATATCAAATATAGTAAAAATTAACTGTAAAAGCAGTTAACCATAGATTAACTATGCATAGTTAACATAGATTAACATAGATTAATTATGCATTCTTTCCACGCAGGCTTTCATTTTCTGAAATAAAAAGGCTTTAAAAAAATCGTAAAAGGGCAAAAAATTATTTATCGTATATTTTAAAAAGCAATTGTCAAAAGTTCAAATCCCCATAGAAAAGAGGCCTTTCTACAAAAGTAGATAAATAATTAGTTTTCAGGTTAAAAATAAGAGGAAAAAATAGCATTAATCATGTTTGCAAAATCTTTTATTCAACAAACATTTAGTGAGTGTTGTTTTTATTCAACACACTATTCCAGGTGCTGGAGATTTAGAAGAAATTAAGACACTATCATTAGCTCTAGGGAATGTAGCTCGATGGAGCTGGGTCTGCCATTGGCAATCAGTCAAAGTTACCTACCTTGGTCCATAAAATGAAATTAACCTACAACATCCCCTCAAATTCTTCCATTTTTGGAATCTTCTTGCAAAATGAATAATGAGCTACCTAGTTTAATGCTGGTAGCCTTAAGCATTATCAATATTAATTATCTGTGGATGGAATTAACTTTCATTCCCAAAACTTGCCCTTATCAAAAATAAGATCTGTATCCTGCTTTCACAAAAATCAAGAAATTCAAAAAGAAATTCATTTTGCATACTCAGAAGAGCTAGAAAGAGACTATTCTATACATGTGGTAATGTGTAAATACATATGAGGAAAAGTGAATTATTACACAATCATTATTTCAATGACTAATTAATCATGCCAGATCAGTTGTCAGGCCTGAAAGAATCATAGCCTTCTTTTAGGAGGTCCTGTCGTGTTTCAATGTACATGTGCATTTTCTGTACATTTGCAGGCAAGCTCTTCCACTTGAGTTTACACTGCAGATGTGGTTTCAGGAAGTTTGGCTAGTGAAAATGCTGCATCTCTCATCCGCAACTCCAGTTCTTGCAATGGATCCACATTTGGACACTACTCCTGCTGGGAAGTGGCCAGCCCAAACTCACTGGGAAACCCAAAGAGCATACAGAAGAGACATCTGAAGACTGGGAGAGACAGGAGGCAGTGGGGGCACACACCTCCCCAAACTGAGACAAGGAGAAGTCTGGGACCGAGTACCACTGGGATTGCAGTATGGAACCTATTGTTAAACATTTTTTAAGAAAAGAGTTTGGTGATATTATAGAAGAAACTGTAGAGAATTTGACTAAGGTGAGGAAGATAAAAGTTAAAGATTATGTTTCCTGGTTATGTTGGCTTTGTTATATACTGAATCACCTGAATTACAAAACTACTGATCCACAATTAACCCAATAATATTATAGAAATATATGCTAACTTGTATATATCTGTTTGTTAATAATTTCAGAATTTTATATTGTTTTTTGTTTCAGAAGTCTATATTATTTCTTCCCAACTAAGAAATAAGTTCCATGAGGACAGAGGCTGTGAAAAAAATAGCTCCAGTTTCTAGCTTAGTGCTTATCATCACAGAACACATCTGTTCTCAGCAAATATTCATTGAATGCATGTTCAATATATTTATAATTTCTCCTTAAGAAATTTCAGGGGCGGGCCATGGTGGCTCAGCAGGCAAGAATGCTTGCCTGCCATGCCAGAGGACCCGAGTTCGATTTCCGGTGCCTGCCCATGTTAAAAAAAAAAAGAAATTTCAGCCTTTCCTATAACTTTAAATATATTCTAAATGCTGATGGGTACCAAATTTATACTTTATTGTCACTAATATATTGCTTACTCATCATCTCCTTTTGGATATATAAAACACATCTCAAATATCACATTCAAAATAGAGGCATAATTTTTCACCTAACCTCTTAGCCTCTTCTAATTCTCCATATTCATGGCAAAACCAACCACCCAGCTTTTCCAGAAATGTATAATGAGAAGCCATCCTTTATTCATCCCTTCCCTAAATCCAAAAATTAAATCCACCAGCAAGTTCTGTATTTAAAAATATATATCCTTAGTTGCATTATCTCTCACCATCTCCCATGCTTCCACTATAATCCATGTCAGTGTCACCACTTGCCTCAACTATTGAAATAAAGGACAAACTAATCTACCTCATTGTATTCATTTCTATCTATGGTACAGTGCCAGTTTGAAACTATTGTGAAACAGAACAGAAAAGCCATGTTCTTTAATCCTGATTCAATATCATTGGGTGGGATCTTTTTGATTAAATTATTTCCATGGAGATGCATCTTCATCCAGTCAAGGTGGGTCGCTTACTGGAGTCTTTTAAGAGGGAACTGTTTGGAAAAAGCTTCAGAGCTGACACAGAGACAGTTGAAGATGCGTAAAGAAAACATCCCTGGGGAAGCTGTTTGAAACCAAGAGCCAAAGACCAGCAGACCTAAACATGTGCCTTCCCAGATTGGCCTTTCTTGATTCAAGGTATCTTTTACTGAATGCATTAGTTTGGACAGTTTTATGGCCTTAGAACTGTAAACTTGCAACTTAATAAATTACCTTATAAAAATCCATTCCATTTCTGGTATTGCATTCCAGCAATATTAGCAAACCAAAACAGGTACATTCTTAATACATCCACTGGAAGCATATTTTTAAGAATAAATAAATTGCTTTCTCGTACAAAAACCTTTCAATGGCTTATTATTACAAGTAGAATGAAATTCAAAAATTTGTTTTATGAACTACATATTTCATAAAATAAAACTGTGCCACTTTCTCATCTGCTCCTTTCCAACAACAAGGCTTTTTTGCATTTTCTTATACACTCCATCTAATTTCTTTCTCCAGGGTTTTGCATTGGTTGCTCCTTCTACTTAACATGTTCTTCTAACACACCATGTAACTTACTGCTGAACACTCAGAGATATGCTTCATTGTTACCTCTGACAGAGGCCAGCCCTGAGAGAATAGAGATTCCTTACTCCTGTCATTCTCTATAATGTTAAAAAAAGTTTTAATCAAAGTCCAATAATTAATTCAAATGATCTTATTTATTTGTTTGCTTATGTCTTATTTGTCTTTCTCTCTAGAATGTATATTCCCTGTAAGCAAGACTTCGTTTGTCTTACCATCCTAACCTAAACATTTAAATAGTGTTCCATACAGAGTCAATATACAGAACATAATTGTTGAGTGGAAGAGTAAATGGATGGGTATAGCAGACATTGCAAAAATAAAGATCTAGGTATCAGAAATGAAGTATCAGTAGAATAAGATATCAGAGCAGTTGAGTTATTGCATGAGTGGGCATGTCACAAGTCCTTCCAGTCAAAAAAAGATTTCTGGTGTCCTAAAATGCCATCTCTATCCTAAGAAGTTTCCTGAAACCAACCCTAACCCACTGTTGATACCTGACAAACACAAATTTTAAGAATTTCTGATTGATGAAGTCCCTGTCTTGTTGAAACTTAATTAGCAGTCTATAGCTTTGATTGTTTAATAACTTCCAAAGATAGTTGCATCATCCCACATACTCTTCCATAAATAAGTGGAATATTTGCTATTTCCACTTGAACCTGTGGAAATATTTGCAACTCATATAATTCAATTCAAATAACTCAACCAATATAATATTGTAGAAGTACATGCCTTTAAAGTGTATCATAGAAGGCAAAAAGACTTCGGCATGGTTCTCTCCCCCTCTCTCCTTATCTCTCAGTATTCTTGCACCTGGTATCAGCTACCATGTTGTGAGGAAGTCCAGGCCACAATGAGAGTTAGTGGTTGATGTCCTGGCCAATAGTCCAGCTTGAATACCAGTTGATAGCCAAACCCCAGGCTTTCAGGCTTCAGGCAATTCAAACCTCAGGTTTCCAGGCTTCCATCTGAGGCCTTGACAGTGTGAATCAGTGGTAAGCTATTTATATTGTGTCATGTATGAATTCCTGATCCACAGAAACCATGAGACATAAAGTGTTTTTTATTGTTTTAAGCCACTAAGTTTGGGATGATGCTATGCTACTATAGACTTTTAGTTTCCTAACTGCTAAAACAAAATCATACAATGGGTTGGGTTTAAAACAGAAATTTATTGGTTAATGGTTTTAGAGGCTAGAAAGTTTTTTCCTCCCAGCGTCAGGATCTTCTGGCTGGCCGGCAGTGTTTGGGGTTCTTTGGTTTTTCAGTTCGGTGGCCATATGCTTTCATCATATGGGTTTCAGTGACTTCTGACTTCTTCACACAACCTTCTCTCACAATGTCTGAATTTCATTCTGAATATAAAGGACTCAGAAACCTATAGTAAAGCCCAACCTGATTCCACTGGGTCACACTTTCACTGCAGTAACATCTTCAAGAGATTCTATTTATAATGGGCCCACACCCACCAGAATATGCATCAAGACCAGGAACTTGTCCAAACTAGGATACACAATTCAATCCACCACACATAGTAACTGGAATATCTATTTAAAATAAATAAACAAAATCCATTTTCTTTAATATTTATTTTAAAAATGTTTATTCTAATAACATATATACAACTGAAAATTTCCCCGTTTAACCACGTTCAAATATGTAATTCCATGCTGTTAATTAAGTTTGTGGTGTTATGCTACCATCAACACCAACCTCTTCAATATTTTTTTTATCTCTTTCATACATAGACTGCTTTAGGAGGAAAACATTTCTCAGATTATTTGAGTCTTATTCTTGGCTTTGGAATTTATTAATTCTTTAAATACTAGAAAGTAATTTATTACATATGTATTTACCTTCCTTCATGGTAGAAAAAGATATGACAGGATTTTTTGTTTTGCTACTCAGAGTGATATTACTTTAAAACTGTGCATCATTTAATGAATAATTGTGTTTATTCTATGCGCCAGGACCTGAGCTTGGCGATATGCTGAATTAGACCTGCCTTTACAAAACTTTCTAAATGTTTGAAAGAAATATTAAACTAAGTGGAATTTAATTGTAGATCACTCACAGACTCCACTGTATTTGAAAAAGGTAATCTTGCCCATTTGCCCTCTCATGATACATTTAACATTTATTCGACATGATAATAATTGTGTGTCTATGTAAATGGTGTACCAGGTACTGTATTAGGCACTAGATAATTAATCCTCATTATTAGGTTAAAATTATATCAAATGCAATATTAGCGCCATCCATGCTCAAATGATACCTCAAACTGAACTGTAGACAACTAAACAAAGAACAACTTCCTATTAGCCAAAATGTCTTTGAAATATTGAAAACAATCCATTTGATTCTGCATCCAGATATTATCCATTCATCTACTGAAGCTTAATTTTATTTCCTTTAAGATATTGTAATATGATTCTGACGTTCCAATTTTCAGGGTATATAATTGTGCGTATGCATATATATTATCTGCAGATTAAGAAACATGAAGCAAATTGAATATCAAGGGCTCTCCCGACCAAGATATACAGAAATACGGGCAAACTGAGCATTCCCTGAAGAAGAATATTCAAATGAATTTTGACTAGAGTCTTTTTCCATTTTTGTGATGTTGATATGAAATATATATTGATAATATGAAGCATACCTGTGGCAGTTAAATTTAGATAGTGTTATCTGTAACAATTTGTATTGGCTTCCTCCCAAGGCTTTTGATTTGCCATATATAAGAAAAAATGAGAACCATATGAAAGTCAGTAAGTTCTTGATAGTACATGACATTCTGTGTTCTCTCATCCTTGATTTTAGCAAACATTCCAAGGTTTTGGCTTCCCTCATTGAGGGTGATAGGCTTCAAAAATGTAAGGGCTTTTTTTTTTTTTCTCTTCTTGGCTTCAGTTAAGAACCCTAAACCTAACACACTTCCATAAATCATTGGTGTGGAAATATGTCAGAAAATAGCACAAGAGTACTACTTTTTCCTTGTGGTATTTGGTGTCTAAATTAGATTATTTGTTAAATGTCCAAGAGACCACGTTTGCTTGAAGCGTTCGCCATATGTCAGACAAACCTCATGCTATTGAAATGGAGTTCACAGAAATGAAATCAAAGGGTAACTGCTTTATCCCTCCTCTATCATGGTAGTAACAATCAAAGGATTCTTCATAGATGGGTCTTTACTACTATGTAAGTAACATCCATGCCTACTAAAAAGTGTCAAAAAAAGGAGAATTTGCAGGATTTAAATTCTAAAATACATTTCATAATTATTTTCAGATTTTCTCCTATTAGTATTATACTGACAAATGAAAGAATGTAGTCATTCAAAACAAGGATCTTGGAGTGGAATTTTTACTTTGGTTCTTCCACTTTCTAGAAAAATGATCTGCCTGATTAATTAGCCACTCTAAGTTTCAATCTGTAGAGTAGATGATAATATACTCATTTCATAGGGCTGTTGGGAAAATTAAACAAAATTAGATGGATAGATAGAGAGCGATATAATGATATACATATATAGATATATGTCAGTTTTTGGTACATAAATGTGCAATTGATATTAGTTTGTTATTATTTTCTGCAATTAAATGTACATATTTGAACATATATGTATGTATATGAAATAGAAATTGAATAGCTTATTTGTTATTATTATAGACATCATTGTAATCTGACTTAAGTAGAAATAGTCTTTCTTCAAAGACAATTGAAAATGTGATTCAATTATGACATTACTATTCAACTTGTAACTAGGCTTTCCCAGGGAATTTCAGGATGAGGACTTCTATAAATCTCCAAAATCTTCATTTTATGGTGTATTTAAAATACTACCACTTATTTTCCCAAGTTGTATCTAGATCCTCTGGGTCAATGGAATGTGCATCCCAGATGTCCCATAAGGAGGGCAGTTTTTAGTAGGCATGGTGACATTATTTGTACATAGTAAGAGACTAGAAAGGAGCAGAAAAGCTTTGGCATTCACCTTGTTAAATTTTTATAGCTAAGCTCTGGTTCAAGGGGTCTACTTAAACGACTTAACTGCACTAAGAAAATAGGAGCACTGAGACCAATGAAACGAGTCCACAAAATTCTGTGAAAATGAACCGGTTCCAGAAGATATCAGCATGTTCAATGATCCAATATATTCAACTAAAACATGAACTAGTTTTTTTGTCCTGAAGTAAATTTACACATTTCCACATGAGGGAAAAAATCAGGATGTCATTTTTTATTATATTTTCGAAAATTATTTTTGTACATCAATTCAAATAAAATATTTTTGAATGTGTATTATTGGCCAGGGATTGTGACAGGCAATGGGATGACAGTAGTTTACAAGGCACAGTCCCTGTTCAAGGCACCTACCACTAAGACTATGGATAGGGCTTAAAGAAAAGGCAATTTCAGTATATGTTGTTAAATGTTATGACAGCATTAAGCTCAGGGCTCTATTGCTGCAATAAAAGGACAGCTCATCCAGTGCTGGGAAGAGCAGGAGACTTGAAGAATTATTAGAGATTGACTAGCTGATTCTAGACAGGGGAACAGAAAAGTCCAAGGCTCTGATGCATAAAAAAGCATGGCATAGTCAGTGACTGACAAGTGGTTGAGTACAGCTGTGTGTGGATAAATAGGAGAGACAAGAGAAAAGCAGGGTTTTATTCAACAAAGCTCTTATATGCCAATACTAATATGAATTATTCATGCTAGAAATAATATTTTGGCAGCTACAGGTTGAGATCAGCCTATGGATGTGTTTTCTTTGTTATTGGTTAAGTTTCTATATTTAAAATATGTGAACATTTATCATGAAAATCCAGATCATTGAAAATATCAGGACTAAAATTCTACAAAAAGTTTCATGTACTAAGTTTACTTTCCAGAAATATATAACCTTCAGATGGTTCCTAGGCCAGGTAAGTCCTGAAACCTGGAGAGGCCAGCCTCTCCAAGAACATCAACTCATTCTATCCCCCTATTCTACATTGTCGACACCCTTTCCTTTTTTTTTTTAATTTTTAAAAAATGTTTTTATTGTACACAACAAACATACTAACATTCTTGACATACATTCTATACATGTTGTACAATCAGTGGGTGATAATATCACCACATAGTTGTGTATTCATCACCATGATCATTTTTTTGAACATTTGCATCTCTCCAGCAAAAGACAGAAAGAAGAAAAACTCATATATACTATACCCCTCACTCTTCCCTCTCATTGACCACTAGTATTTCAATCTACTCAATTTATTTTAACCTTTGTTCTCCCTATTGTTTATTTTTTATCCATATTTTTTACTCATCTGTCCATACTGTAGATAAAAGGAGCATCAGACACAAGATTTTTACAATCACACAGTCACATTGCAAAAGCTTTATAATTATACAATCATCTTCAAGAAACATGGCTACTGGAACACAGCTCTACAGTTTCAGGCACTTCCCTCTAGCCACTCTAATACACCATAAACTAAAAAGGGATATCTATGTAATGAGTAGGAATAACCACCAGGATAGCTCTCAACTCTGTTTAAAATCTCTCAGCCACTGACAATTTATCTTGTCTCATTTCTTTCTTCCCCCTTTTGGTCGAGAAGTCTTTCTCAATCCCTCTATGAGTCCCAGCTCATTCCAGGATTTCTGTCCCATGTTGCCAGGTTTACACCCCTGGGAGTCATGTTCCACGTAGAGGGGGAAGGGCAGTGAGTTCACTTGCAGATGACACCCTTTTTCAGCATGAAAAAAATTAGAATGGCCATAGCCCTAATATTCCTAAACATTGTGAGAAGAATCAAAGGAGAAGGAGGAGTTATAACACAGAAGTTACAAGTTAAAAATGAGTATGACTACTGAATCATTATACTGATATTTCTCTTAGTTTCCAATGTTTTGGAGCAGTCAGAAGGAAAAACCTGACATTTTGGAACTATAACACATACCAAACTTGAAATCTGTTCTATACTTGTTAGAAGGCATTTTGAAATGCATTGCTTTGTGTGTGTGTGTGTGTGTGTGTGTGTGTGTGTGTGTGTGTGTGTGTATGCTGTATTGCAGGGGTAACATTTCATTCTTTTTCCATGTGAGTATCCTGTTATTGCAGCAGCATTTGTTGAATTTTTGTTTGCTTGTTTATTTTGGGAAGTTCTTGGACCGCAGGTGAGAATTCTACCACTGAACTACCCTTGCACCCCCTGTATTACTTTTTTGTATATGTTATATTTCAAAATAAAAAAAAAACATGAAAAAATACGTCCGGAATCCACTAAGGATGCTGAACCTGAGTTGCTTTGTACCTGAGAAGTTTTCTCTGGAGGAACAGAAGTTGCTTTATGGGTCACTACACTCCCTATTTGCTTCATTTACGTATTTTACCATGTGGTTGACGCAGTTGAGTTTGCAAGTCTTCCCAGCGATCCTATGGATGTTGTAAAATGAGGGACCACTTAATCAACTTTGCTCTAAAAATTTCATCTGGCTGAATACTGAAGAATGTGTTGGAGATTCAGGACTGGAAGCAGAGGCATTAGTAGGAAATTCTTTCAGTAATCCAGCTAAGTTATGAAGGACTAACAGAGGTTGTGGTGGGAGATATATACAATGAAATATATATATCTATAATTATATATATATATATTCAACATAGCGCAACATTAGACTGCATTTCTTATACTCTATTGCAGTTCATTTCCATCATGTGACTGAATTCTTTCAAACAGAATTAAGAGAAGAAGCAATTTATGCCTCTTGCAAGCATGTGTCATAAAATCATGGTAACTATCCTCCTTAATTTTACTGGCTGGAAGGAAAGGATTCTAATGCCACCTAAAACCCACAAAATAAAGAGAGCCTGGACTCTGAATTACTGCAAGGAAGTCTGCCTGCCAAACACCTACACTGTATTATTTTGTGTAGAAACATTTTATTGCTCTAAACTGATAACGTTTGGGGACTTAGCCACTACAGTACATAGCATTAACCTAAATATGAAAGGGAGGCAGACATAAAAGCATATGCACTGGTGAACATATGCATGCAGATACATCTTTGCATCTACATTTTTACCTTAATTCCCTTTTTTGAAACTCCAGAACCATTCTTCAGTACCCATTAACTTAATGAGATCTGCTAAAAAGCATAAATTTATCAAACTCATAATGTTAAATTGACTTTTTTTTTACTCCCTGCTTATACTGTTGGGATCACCATTTCCACAAACGCTGAGGACTTGGGTTTACTTCGTTTCTTCTCTTTTGAAAAATCTTCATATCAAGTTCATGCATTTTGTTGATTCTTTCTTCTTTATGTGTCTTAGTATGTATTCTATTCTTCACTTTTCTTTTATCAGCATGCCATAGTAAGTGTACCACCTCATGCCTAGAATACCAAAATATAGGTCTAGCATGATAGGATATCTAACATACAATCTGTCCCCAAACCATTTTTTTGCGAATTGCCATTGTCACTGTCCTAGAGCTTTTTGGGGATTAGGGAAGCGATGGTATGACAGAAAGAACCCCAAATATGAAGATTAAGGTTTGGAATTCATCAATACTAGGTTGGCCTTGGGAAGAGAACTTGAACATACTGAGTCTTGATTTTCTCATTTATTAAAAGTGGAAAATATCTATTCACAAGATTGTTAAATGGTCATTGTAAATGTTGATAGCAAAGCACTTGGCTTACAATAGCTTTAGTTTTATTGAGCTGCTGTTCACTTAGTTATATGTTTTTCTCTACTCTATTTCACATGGAAATAGAGTAGGAACATGATCAATGTTCCTTATCCCTAACCATGTCCACCCCTTTGGGAACCTTGATCACTTATTTTATTTTATGTTGCTTGCTAGCTTTTGTTTTCATTTCTCTAAGTAGACTGCCAGTAAGGGACCAACTTTATACACTGCATCAAGTGTTTCTTGGGGTGGCATTTGTACTTGTTTGTCAGTCACATTTGCTTTAAGTAGCCTGGCCATCATGCTTTTTTTCTTCTGTGTGACACAATACGCTGAATTTCTTCTAGACATATAAACCACTTCAACATGTCTAATCTCCGTAGTCCATCAATTCCCCATGACCTTACTCACCATCTCCAGGTTCACAGGACTGAGTTCTCGCCATTTTGAGTAATTCCTCTGCTTAAAGTGATTCAGATAGGGCTTGTGACCCAAAGAAGGCTGCAGGATTTCTGTTGGAACAATTGAGGGAAAGTAATTCCCAGGAATCATAATGTACAATTATATAAACTAGAGAAACATTTTCTACCTTGTGAAGAGCTGTAGCTTGCAAGTCAACTCAATTGGGACGAAAGCGAAGTAAAGGGAAGAAGACAAAGAATGAGAGTCCTACTTTTGATTACATTATTTGAACTACTGAATCCAACTGTACCTCATCTTTCTGCTAGGAATTCCATCCCCAGACATTTCAGTCACATGGAATACAGCATTTCATTTTTCCCTAAGCTAAAACCTTAGTATTTTGCCACTTGTATACAAAAGAGAACACTCTAATTCAGCTGTGCACATTAACCATGAAGAGAATATTTACTGATTAATTTTCTAGCTTATTGAGAACATGAAATTTGGATTAAAAAATGTGGACAGCATACATGAATCTCTCCTCACTACTGGAGAAAAAAGAAACAGAAATACATTCTTATTGACATATCAATTTCATTATTTTGCTATTTGAAACATATTTTTAAAATTTTTAAAAAGCTTCAAAGACCACTTCTGCATTCCAATCTGTAAAAAATATTTTCATTATGTTTATTATAAAAATATAAATGTTTCCACTACAAATCATTTTACATTAGTAAGAGGCCATCTACAATTGCACAGCATTAACTAAATGAGGAATGTGAAAAATATGTAACTACATATTGACAGTGATATCACATTTATACATGGCTTAATTGGTATTCAGTATAAAGGTAATAAACAGGGTAAGCTAACAGAAATAAATACTATATGTAAATTAAATTTAAGATACAAAACAGAGAATATGGTGTATACTATTGTGAAGGAGATGTGGTTTCATGTTTATTGAAAGTCAACGCAGTTCCTGCACAAAGAGATGGCCACAAGCATTCTAGTACCTCTACTCCATAGTTAAGAATCGTATACAATCATGTTTACATATGTACAGGGCAAGAATTGTGTAAAGTAAATAAGAGGTCAGGTAGAAAAATATTGATAAAATGAACAGCAACATACTGTGTATACAACATCTACTTTCAAACTGAAACCAGAGACAAAATAAAGGAATTAGATCCAACCAGTCCTCACCTTCCATGTGTTGCTGAAATGCACAGATTTTGTTCAACATGCTCAGGATAGTATCTAAGAAAGTGAACACTAATCTGGGAGGAAATGAGATTGAAACCAGATTTAGATCTCAATCTAACATTCCACAACACAAAATGTTTTATTCAAATAAACGTTGTTTCTACCTGCTTCTAGCAGGCTCAAGTGAAATTTCTGATTAATTTCATGATCCCATATATATATATATTTTAAAGTTCATGCTCTTATAAATCCAACAAAGAATTCTCGTAGGTTGATTTGACTTTAAGGAATATTGCCAGAATTTGAAAAACGATCTCATATTTGAAGGAACACAACCTAAGCCTTAGTCACTAAACTTCAAAGAGATAAGCACTTGTGAATTTTGAGCTGTGCCTGTAGGTGGTATTTCATTAGTGTTTCATTTTACATAAGAACATAAAGGTTGCAGCATTTTTTATCCATTCTCTTCTAATGAAATATGCACTTCCTTTATCTATGACATGATCAATAATTTCAGCCTTAGAAAGACTATAGATAAAGTTAAATTGTTGCTTCAGAATATATTAATAGCTACCTCTCCACCAGGTACATCTTTTCAAATATTACTGAGCATGCTCATAATTTGCTTTGCAGAATAGTAAGACTAAATTCTTACAATGAGACATCTCTCCACTGCCTACAGATTTTGAGGCATTTGCTAGAATGCCAGCTATTTTGAAATTGATATGCTCAATAATTGCAAAGAAGTTCAATGCTTATAAGTTATGCACCAACTTATACAGATGTGTTGCAGTGGAAGACTCTAAAAATAATAAAATCTAGTATTTATGACCATAATGTCTAATTAATTGACTATAAATCCCAAAGATGTGTGTCAGTAGTTTAGTTATTAAACAGCTCAGAAAGTTTATGCAAAAATATTAAGTGACTTTTCAAAACGATTCAACAAGTGATTTTTTGCCTCATGCATTAACTTATCGGCTAGGCTGCCAATTAATTGCAGCAATCTAAACCAGATTCCAATTCTTTCCAGTGTAGCTAGCTATTCTCTATTCAGGTGTTCTAACATGGCTCCTTCACCAGTTAAGGGATTTAATGGTCTCCTAAATAGCAGAAGAGGGCATGTATATCATCTGGTTGAGAATCCATTACATACAAGCCAGTATATTGTACTAAATTAGGGGCATGCTATATATACTAACTGGACAGACAAAAATGGATGGGAAAATTCAGACTCTGAGTTATTTGGTTAGTGTATCGACAGGGAAAAGGTTTTGTTCTTTTTTTTATAGATATATATATATAAGTGGATGGTTCAAAATATTTGGAAAAAAATTCATCATTCTCTATGTCTAGTTAACCACGTTTCCTACTGCTGACAATTTGAGAGAGCATTTGGCACTTGGCTGTAACAAATCCTAACTAATTCATCAAAGCATAAATATAAAACAATTAAAAATTCAAAAGAAAATAAATATGTATTTTTTTCAAAATTAAGACTTTTTTACATGATAACACTTAAAGAAGCTAACAATTTAAAAATGTATAGTACTTAAATCAACTACAAACTTCATTTCTATATGCTTTTAACAGATAAAAGAGAATAATACAATGATAAGGTAGTAAATATGGCCAGATAGTTTGAGGTATAAATTCCTCTATTTTGCTTGCTTTTAAAGAAACAAAATACCTGTTACCGATTTCTTCTGTGTATAAAAATATTGCAAGTCTTTTATACTGTGGCTATTAATAAGCAAAGCCACCATGTCCACTTTTTTCACTTCTTTTGCTTTTTTGATAGTCAGTTCATGATCAATGGCTCTATGCTAGTTCTTCGCCATTTTGCGCTGAAGACTTTTAATTCAATCCATCAACTAATATAAGATGAGCAATTATAAAACAAAATACCCCACCCACCCATCCACTAAATGATAGGGGAAAATAGTTTTCAATTCCATTTTAAGGCATTTGTACTCATATCTGAGTGTCTTATTGGGCTTGGAATTTCCACCAGTATCTCCAGAATTATCATCTATCTCCAAAGTGATGTTGCATCCTTCTTAGCCACGATTTTCTTCCAGAAGTAACAGGTTATACTGGAACTGGACCATTCTTTGATTGTGTTTCTAGTACTTTAATGCTACTGATGATCTTCTTTTGTGGCCCAACCACAGTGACGCCGACCTTTTTCATGTCACTGAAAAAGGCAGAAAATATCTGGTGAGAATCATGATTTCTTGGACAGTATATAAGCAGGAAATATTCAACTAGCAAAAGTGCATGTTCATATACCCCAATGCTTTGGATCTAATTTTCTCATTTTGCCTCATCCATGCATTATATCCTGACTATTTCACTTCTATCATTGAGGAACAATATAGAGGGTCATTATTTGTGGGGCTTTATACCTTTCCCTTGCATACGTTTTGACTAACAGGATATGTTGGAAGTGACGCTATCAGTTTCTACACTCAAGTCTTAAGAAACTGCCCGTTCTCACTGATCTCTTAAAACACCATCTCTAGGACCCCAGAGCTGTCATACAAGACTGCCCTCAGACCACAATGCTGGGTAGGTCATGTGTGAGCATTTTGCTTAACAGTCTCAACTGAGCCAAGATGTCTAGCCAACTGCACCAAGGCCAAACATATGAATGATGCCATCTTGGTCCTTCCAGTCCACCCCCAACCATCTGTCTGCTGAATGCTTGTCCACATCAACACTAGAACAGAAGAATCACCAGCCTAAGCTCTGCCCAAATTCATAACCTTTAACATTGTTTTATCTAATAAAATTGTCTTATTGTCTATGTTTGGGGGCAGTTTGTTATATAGCCATAGATAAATGAAATGATCTGTTTAAAACATAAAGTTGAGTGCTTTCCTCTCAAATAGAAAAAATGGGAAGTATATATCACTATTTGTCAATGATATTAAATTTAAAAATAGTTTAAACTCTGAAAAAAAATCATTAGCATAAATATTTTAAGGCCATAGGAATTTCATTTTGGAAAAAAATTAGATCAGCATGTGAAAATCATTAGCTATCCATGTTTCAAGTAATAAGGCATATATCCACCTCATTCAGATCTTTGCTCAAATATCACCCTCTCTTGAGACCTTCGTTGGCCCTATTTATTATTTAAAACCTCCACTGTAGTCATACCTGTGCTTCCTATCCCCCTTTTGTATTGCATTTTCCCCTGAAGGATTTATCACCAAAAGGCATATTGCCTATCTTTCTGATTAATCTTCCTTATTCTCTGTTTTGTATAACTAGAAGGTGAAATGCACATGAACAGGGATTCTTGTCTGTTTTGTAGTCTGTTAGCAAAAGCATCCTGAACAATGCTAGAGAAGTTGATTGGGGAGAAAAATTACCATTTGGCTGAGAAAGCTAGGAAAATTGAGAAAGAAAAGCAACGAATGCACATGTACACACATACACAGATACACAAGTTCACACACATACTAACACAAATGGCTCCTTCATACTGACCATAGAAAAAGGAATGAAAAATTAGGAGTTTCAATGACTTGGCAATAAATAATTGATTCCTTAGCAAGTGAATTCTCAAGCGCTACAGGTGTGCAAGCAGATAATAAGTAACAGTCCGAGAAGCAATTAACATGTTATTGAAGCACTGTTATGGATTGAATAGAATCCCCTAAACATATTCAAGTCCTAACTCACCCTCCACCACCACCCAAACACCCCTTTCTGTGAATGTGAACCCATTTGTAAATAGGATCTCTGAAGATGTTATTAGTTAAGTTGAGAAAAAATTGAATCAGGGCAGGCCTTAATTCAGCATCACTGAAGTCCTTATAAGTAGAGGAAATTTGGACACAGGGGAGGAGACAGATGGGGTCGGATGCGACGGAAGTAGACATTGAGTTCTGAATTGCTGGTGAGCCATCCCCAAATGCTACAGAATTCACTGAAAGTATGATTCTGCAGACACCTCAATTCTGGACGTCTAGCCTGCAAAACTGTGAGATGATCAAGTCCTTTTGATTAAACCAACCAGTCTGTAGCAAATTAAGACAAACATCAAGTACATAAAATCAATCAAGACTGTGAAGCTGCACTATTACCTGAAGGTCCTGAGAACTACCAAGTTCCCTTCCTGCCACCATTCGAGGGGCCCATAACTTCTCTCTGGATAATGTGTATCTTGCCTGAGGTCCTCTCTAGGTGTCTTCAACAGGAAGGGAAGTGGGGAGGCATGGTAACATCAGGTTTGCCACAATTACTGTGGGCAATGAGAGCCTCTACTTAAAGGAGAATATGATATTTATGTTGATCCCTTTCTCTGCTTTTGGAATGTGTGGTCCATGAGAATTTGAATCTGTAAGTACTAAGGATCTATTTTAAATGAAGAACAAACATCTCCCTACTCACTTCCATGCCATAGCATAGTCAGGGCATGAGTCTGAAGGCAGAGAACAGGACAGTTATGAATATGTGTACAAATAAATAGATCACACTGTTTTTCTTTTTTATCATTCTTCCAATCCTGTATCATACTTTTTTACAGCTTCCTGAATTTCTTTCTGTCTCTTTCTTTTTCCCTCCTTTATAAGCTTAACCAGTAAAAGGATAGCCATGGAAACCAGAGAAAACATTGCAAAACAGTATGTGAATTTCCTAAACTTCTTGAGAAATTTAAGCACAGGGACAAAGTAATACATAGTGATGTTTGGTCCTGGTCTCCCCTTCTGAATCAAAGCACCCATCCCTCTGCTGCTGGAAACATCAGATGCCAAGATCTTATGAACTAATTTGCAAGGGCCATCCTAAATCCAGACTCCTGTCCCAACAGAAAGGGCTGAGGCCTCCCCTCTGCCCATTCCCTTCCTCATCAGCTCTTTACAGATGCATTTCCTGAGCACACTCCCCAATAAACGTTCTGTTAAATTGGTTCAGATTCTGTTTCTAGGAACCTGGTGTAAACATGCATATATATACATTTAAATTTTATATTTAATGCAAAAGAATATATTGAAATTTTGAGAAAAGAATAAAAAGAAGAAATTATCTCTTTAGATTATGCCTTGGCTTGGTTTTGTGTGCTGTCTACCTTCTCTACCCCGGCCACAATGTCTCATGCCCATCACCCTGCCATGTCTAAAATAGTTCTAAATCCACAACTGCTGCACTCTCAATAATACTAGCTGTGTGCTGACATTGTTTTGACGATCCAATTCACAATAGTGCAGTTAAAGTTCAAGGCTAAAGAATAACTCATGCTTGTGACCAGAGGCTAATGTGCCATCTACTACTTTAAAGGCAAAGAAATAGGCAATGACACTTTGAAAATGTCATCCAAGGGTGCAGGATGAAGACACAGTAGCAATCAATTCACCTAATATTTGTTGCACACACTTTTGAATTTCGAGTTTCTGCTGTCACTCTTCCCTTTTCTCTTTTACTCTTCTTTACTCCACGTAAAGCACATGTAAGTAAAAGCCCTAAATTAACTAAAATAAATTTTTTTTGAGGGTGTGGAGTTGAACTGACATTTTTTCCATGACTGGATAGTCTGGAGAGAAAAACATTTTCTAGGGGTCATATTTACTGGAGACTCTAGAGTTTTTGGTCAATCGAATCATTTTCTGAATTGAGTCTCACTGATGAAAGGTAACTATAGATCGAAAGGAATCAAGTTAAAATAATAAACTCAAGATAGCAAGAGGAATGGCAAAATATCTAGTTAAATATTTTATAACAGTTAACATGTAAATGTTTTCATATTAGATATGCAAATTATTAGCATAGTAACTATTTTAAAGAAATTCTCTTATTATTAGAGAAGTCGTAGGTTTAGGAGCAATTATGCATAAAATACAGAATTTAATGTATGACACCCAACATTAACACTTTCCTTGATTGGTATATTTGCTACAACTGATGAAAGCATACTCTTATAATGGTACTATTAACTATAGCCCATGGTTTAACTTAGGGTTCACTGTTTATGTAGTGCAGTTCCTGGAGTATTTTTTTAAGTTTTTATACTATTACTATATATGCAACTTAACATTCCTCCCTTTAATCACATTTAGATATTTATTTCAGTGCTGTTAATTACATTCACAATGTATGTTACCATCACCACCATTACCATTATCAAAATTTTTCATCATCCAAAATAGAAACTCTGTACATTTCTCTACTCCCAGCCCAACCCCTGGAAATTTATATATTGGATACCGATTCTATGAGTCTGTTTATCCTAATTATTTCACATTGGTGAGATCATAATATTTGTCCTCTTGTGTCTAGATTATTCCATTCAATACGATGTCCTCAAAGTTCATCCAAGTTGTCACATGTATCAGAATTTTATTTCTTTTAATGGTTGAATAGTATCCCATTGTATGTTTCTACCACTCTTTGTTTACCCATTCCTCAGTGATGGACACTTGGGTTGCTTCCATCTTTAGGCAAATGTGAATGACGCTGTTTTAAATATCAGTGTGCAAATATCTGTTAAAGTCCCTGTTTTCAATTTCTCTGGGTAAATACTGAGAAGTGGGATTGCCATGTCATGTGGTAATTCTATACTTAACTTTCTGAGGAACTGCCAAACTGTCTTCCACAACTGCTGTACTATTTTACATTTCCAACAGCAATAAATTCCTATTTCTCCACGTCCTCTCCAACACTTGCAATGTTCTTATTTTTTTAATAATAGCCAGTCTAGTGGGTGTAAAATTATATTTCATTGTGGGTTGACTTGTATTTCCCTGATAACTAATGATGTTGAGCATCTTTTTACATGCTTTTTAGCCTGTATATCTTCTTTGGAAAAATGTCTATTCACGTCTTTTGCTCATTTTCTAATTAAGTGCTTTATCTTTACATTGTTAGTTGTTGTATTTCTTTATATATTTTGGATATTAAACCCTTATTGAATATGTGATTTCAAAATATTTTCTACCATTCTATAGAATGTTGCTTTACATTCATAATAAATTTCTTTGAGCCACAAGCACAAGTGTTTTCAATTTTGATGAGATTCCATTTATCTATGCTCGATTTTGTTGTTTGTGCTTTGGGTGTAAAGTCTAAGAAACCATTGTCTACATAAGGTCCAAAGAAGCATCCCTACATTTTCTGCTAGAAGATCTATAGTACTGACTCTCATACTTAGCTATATAATCATTTTGAGTTAATTTTGTATATTGTGTGAGATAGGGATCTTACTTCATTTTTTCAAAAATAGAAATCCAGTTTTTCCAGCACCATTTTTTAAATAAATTGTTTCCCAATTGAGGTTATGCAACATTCTTTTCACAAATCAGTTGGCCATAAGAGTGTGGGTTGTTTTAAGAGAACTCAATATTACGTTCTTTATAGTATACAGTTTTTCATAGTATCTTCATATACTCCTTTTTTTATTTCAGTGGGTTTGGTAGTAATGTTCCCCTTTCATTTCTGGTTTTAGTCATTTGTGTACTTTTTCTTTTTTACCGTGTTCATCTTTCTAAACGTTTGTCAATTTTATTGACCTTTTTTAAAGAACCAACTTTTGGCTTTGTAGATATTCTCTCTCTCTCTCTCTCTCTCTCTCTCTCTCTCTCGTATTCTAGTATTCTCTATTTCATTTATCTCCACATTCCTTCTTTCTCATTGCTTAGGGTTTAGTTTGCTCTTCTTTTTCTAGTTCTTCCAGTTTTGAGGTTAAGTGTCTGAAAGAAATGATGAAGTCCCTTTATCACTGCTTGTAGGGCAAGTCTCTTATTTATGTAAGAATGTCTCAATCTCTCCCTCATTTTTGAAAGAAAGACTCAGCAGATATAAAAGAGGAATGGAAAGAGGAATAATAGCATATATATACAATGGACTACTGAGTGGCCACAAGAAGGAATGAAGTTGGGAGGCATGAACTAGGTGAATGAACCTTAAGAGCTCTATGTTGAATGAACTGTCAGGAAAAAAAGACAAATATTATCATGCATCAATAATATGGACTAATTAATATAAAATAAAATATAAAAATTCAGTAAACTAAAGTCTAGAGCATGGGTTATCAGGTCAGGACTTATTTAAAGGGTCCTAGATTGTAAGCTTTTACAGCAATTACATATATTCATGAGGTATAACTGTTAATTCTAAATTCTTAGTTATTGAGTTGTTTGTATTTAACATAGCTTTTCTCAGATACTTTGGGTACTTACATGACACCAGAGACTCAGAACTAGAGCTCTGAAGCTAAGAAAGTGAGTAGTACTCCATACAAGAACTGTTTAAAAAGTTGAAAAAGGGACTAGAATTCAACTAGAGATATGAATGAAGTTGATATGGATAAGATAAGGAATGCTAGATGACTGGGAAAAGGATGACACTGTCCATATTTTAAAACCTCAGCTTCTGGGTGAGACTAAATGGTAAGATGTTTATTTGGTGGAAAATTTATATTTCGGGTACCACATTTTCTAATTTAACTTTTATGGTCAGTTTAGTTGAACAGCATAAGTGCATGGAATCTTGAATAAGGAGTGAGATTTTGTTGGTTTGTCCAGGTTAATGTGATGCCCCCAGACCGATTTGGGCAGTGAATAAAGAATTATTTGTGGGGTCCCTTTGGGGGAATGTAGAAGGTGGAGGGGTTCAACTTTCCTATTTGGAGAATCTCTGATATTCTCACAAGCAATGGGGACAACCAAATCAATAGGCCGAGCCTCCAATCTTGGGGTTTGCCCCTATGAAACTTATTCCCACAAAGGATAGGATACTTAAAATTAGGCCTAAGAATCACCCCCAGAGAACCTCTTTTGTTGCTCAGATGTGGTCTCTCTCTCTAAGCCAACTCAGCATGTGAATTCACTGCCTTTCCTGCTATGTGGGATATGACTCCCAGGGATTTAAATCTCACTAGCATCATGGGACAGAAAACCTGGGATAAGCCAGGATCTGGCAGCAAGAGATTGAGAAAGCCTTTATGACCAAAAGGGAGAGGAGAGAAATGAGCAAAAATAAAGTTTTGGTGGCTAAGAAATTTTATAGTCTAGAGGTTATCCTGGAGGTTATTCTTATGAATTATATAGATATCCCTTTTTAGTTTATGGTGTATTGGAGTGGCTAGAGGGAAATACCTGAAACTGTTGAGCTATGCTCCAGTAACCTAGACTCTTGAAAGTGATTGTATAAACATATAACATTTGCAATGTGACTATATGATTATGAGAACCTTGTGTCTGATGCTCCTTATGTCCAGGGTACGGACAGATGAGTAAAAAATATGGATATAAATAAATAAATAAATAAGGGGGAAAAGGGTAAAATAAATTGGGCAGATGGAAACACTAATGGTCAATGAGAGGGTGGGGTAATGTGTATAGCAAATATTAATTTTTCTTTTTCCTTTTTAGATATTTTTCTGGAGTGATGCAAATGTTCTAAAAAAATGATCATGGTGATGAATACACAATTATGTGATTATATTGTGAGCCACTGATTGTACACCATATATAGAAAGTATGTGCATGAAGCTAGTTCTCAATTTAAAAAATAAATAAATAATGCTTGACTGGCAATTGTTTTCTACCTGCAAGTATTTCAGTATTTAAAATATTTAAGGATTTCAACCACTGCCTTCTTGCCGCTATGATCTCTGATAAGAAATCAGCACTTAATCTAATTGGAACCCCCTTGTATATAACATGTTGCTTTTTTCTTGCAACTTTCAGGTCTCTCTCTTTGTTCCTAGCATTCAAAAGTTTGATCAATATGTGATGGGCTGTATTTTACCTCAAACTTACCATGTTTGGCACTCTCTGCTTCTTGGATATGTATAGTCATGTCTTTTGCTAAGTTTGGGAAGTTTTCTGTTATTATTTCTTTGAATATTCATTCTGTACCTTTCTTTCTCTCTCTTCTCCTTCTGGAACTCATATAATGCATATATTGGTAGGCTTGATGACGTCACACAAGTCTTTTACATTTTATAAGCTATTTATATTTTATAATTCTTTTTTATTTCTGTTCCTCAGCCTGATTCATTTCAATTGTCTTGGCTTTGAGTTCACTGATTCTTTCTTCTGCCAGCTCCTATCTGCATTTGAAACTCTCCTGGGAATTTTCATTTCAATTATTGTGGTCTTCAAGTCCAGTAGTTTAGTTTAGCTCCATTCTAAAATTTCTCTCTTCATTGAGATTCTCATATTGTGCATTCATCGTTTCTGTAATATCCTTCAGTTCCTTCTCTGTATTGTTCTTCAATTTCTTGTGCATATTAAAGATCATTTTTGTTAAGTCTTTGTCTGGTATGTCCACAGTCAGGTGCTCTTCCTCAATGTTTTCTGGATTTTTATCCACTTCCTTTGGATGGACTACCATTTCCTGTTTCTTTGATTTTTTTCTTTCAGTCTTTCGTTGCACACTGTACATTTTAATATTTTTTAAATGTTAACTCAGGGATTTGTTTCCTGATCCTTCTGTTTCTTGAATTTGTAACCAACTGGTAATATGACTGAGATTTTCTTGAGAGTCAGGCCTCCTATGAGAGAGGGCTACCTAAGGCAAATGCAAAATGCAGGGCCCTGTCTTTTCTGGGCTTGTTTTTTTTCCCATGGGCTTGTGCTTGCTTGTGGCCTCAGGAGTTCTGTTTACAGGAGTTTGCATGCCTCCTCCTCATTTCCAGAGACAGACCTTCTCCCTCTTCTGGATATTCCACTGCCCAGACTTAAAGCAGGTAAACCTTTGCCCCAGGCTGTATACCTCAATTGCTTCTTTCACTGCTTTAGTTGTCTCTAGCTGCTTTTGCCTGGATGGAATTTTGGGGGGAAGGAGGTCACACAGCAAAGGAGTTTCCTAAGTCAGTCTTTCCAGGCTGAGCAAGGCAAGGAACTTGCAAAGGGAGTGCTAGCTGGTCCAAACTACCAGGAAGAAGATACATGGGAGGGGACAGGAAGGGTGCCAGCACTTCTTCCATGGTTCTCCAAAGCTGCATTTTTTTTTTCTTATGAGCCTTGCAAAAGGAGTCCTTCAGCTGTCTGTCTCAGCTGTGAAATCTTTACATATCCTGCATCACCTTTTTTCAGGGCGGGTTGGAATAAAGGTGACCTCTGAATCAAGCTTCCAACGATCTGAAGCAACTAATCAAAAGTTGATCAGCAATTGGCCTGTGGCCCTGCATCTTGGGGAAGTGAACTTTTATGTTCTTTTCTGTCACCAGCAGCTGTGTCAGGGACTGGAGCCTACTGCTGCTTGCTGTGAGAGTCGGGGTCTGGTGGGGTCTAGGCAACAGTAACTACCATGCACAGAGAACAATTTGCTGGTAAATTACTATAATTTCCCAGCTTCTTTCTCCCACTCTTCCCATGACTGTACAGTGATCTACTACTCTAGAGTTTCAAAATAGTTGACTCAGACCATTCCTGCCTGTGTAAGAATTGTTCTTGTGGAGGGACTAATACCTGGGGCTTCCCACTCCACCATCTTCCACTAAATTCTCATTTTTATTATATAAACAGAAATATGAATACAATACTGCAGAGAATCTAGAAAAAAGTACTTTCAAGGAGATTTAGGTCAATTCACGTGAAATGTGAATCAAAGAGAAAAGACAGAAGAAACTGGAGGGAGGATGTGAAATACAGAGATATCAGAATCATCTGGTTCCATGCAAAGAGCAAACCTGAAAAAACCAAGTCTTTTTGGAGAAGTCAGCTTGCATGTTGAATACCTATTCAGAGATTGTTTAAATAATAATAATAATTGAAAATTGTCTAAGCATCCTCAAAGACTCCAGTACTATTTTGTTTACCCAAGTACACTGCTAACTTAGAAATATAAAAAATTCTGTCGTTTTGCCTTTTTTAGCAAATAGCTATTTCACTGCATTTGCAACTTATAATGGCTGACTATATTTAAATTGTGAGCTAGCAGTTAATCTTATTAAGAGTGTTCTGCCTCATCCACTTCAATATTGCTTTTCATTATCTAAAAGCTCTGTAAGTTGATATTACATTGAGAATAAACATTTGTATAAATTTGCTTTTGTAAATCTGGTAATGGTGTAGAACTACCCAACTTTGTATTTGCTGTTTGCTATGCTTCTGTGCTTTCAAGCAGGTGTCTTGTGTATCATGGCTCTGTTTGTATTACTAAAATTAGATTTTATAAAAATATTTAAATGCATGATATATCTTGAACTCCGATTCAAAAAACTGCCACAGAAACTCAAAATATATGATACGTTGGGTCAGAAATGTATTCAATAAATACTACATTGCACTTAAAACAGGAATATCAACATATGCTTAATAGATGAGGGTGAGTTTATTTTCGAAAAACAAGTTCTACTCTCGAATAGTAAAATATCTCTCTTATAGATCCTTTTGTGGCTTTATATGTTTATGTTTGAAACGCTATACCAACAGCTATAAACTTATCTATTTCTTGGGCCCTTCATTTCTAATAATGACACTTGTACACAGTGACTATGCTTAAATGACTGACAGGATGACAATGAAAGTCTAAGACAATATTTGAACATTAAAATACTAGCTGAAAGGGATAAAACTTAAAGGAACTTGAGCAGATGAAATGGTTTGTCTAATGTAACAGAGATCTCAGATAGAAAGATTCTGACAAAAAGATGAACAGAGTTTCCAAGCAAACCATGTAATCTACAATATTCTGGACCGATCTGGCCTATTTGCTCAGGCAAATGCTTCTTCAGGAAAGTACTCCATCCAATCCTCAGGAAAGTATGCCTTCTAAGCTTTCATTTTCTAGTTCTCAAATACATACCCCTGTGAAGGAGGACCAATTTTATGCCCCTAATTCACTGTATTCACTTGGTTCCTTATAAATCCCCTTTCATTAAGATTCAGGGTTTCTCATATAAAAGGATTCCGGTTTCCAAAATAGTCCTAAGGTATACAGCATACTACACTCAACTATTATTGGATTTAGACTATAAACTCATAAATTAATACTAACCTTCTAATACATATTCTGTCTTTTCACTCCAACTATAATCTCTTTGAGGAAAACAAAAGTTCAAGTCTTCAAACTACTTATAACTTCATTTTCTAGTAGGGTATCCATCACAGAATAGACACTCAATAGTAGTTGATAAAATTTTTATTTAGTACCTACAAAAACTAGTGTAGCAATGACATATGTCCCTTCATGTCAGATTATCCATTCAGTTCCCAAATTTCCATATATGTAGAAGATAACCTTTGGTAAAAATAATGAAAAATCATTCTTTTTATAATATGTATAATATATACTAATATAAGAAATATAATAATCTTACTATGTCTGCTTATGTTTTAAATTAAGGTCTTGGGTCGCTGGGTGTAGTTATGTAAAAGTGTGTAACTGCCAGTCAGTCTATCATAAGGACAACACAGAATCCATGAACACACCTAGTGTGAGGACCTATCACGAAGGAGGAAGACACATCCAGAAGTATGAATTCAGAAACGTGGTTCACAAAGAAAGCCTGTGTCCAGCCTGGTGGCTAAAGAAGACACGAAGTACCTCAGGGGAACAACTTAAATATATATAAAACCTTAATCCAACATAGGTGTGTGCCCTAGAAAATTCAGAGTCACTTATTCTTCTTAACAAAAACGTTTTCTTACTCTGTGGAAATCTTGGCTATGGTGTCACAAGAGCTGTACTCCACGCCTGTGAAGATGTCCTTGCACTGTGCGGTCCGGACACCGTTAAGCCAGTCCCCTGCTGTGCGGAAGGTAGTGATGTCAACACTGCTTTGGTCCAGAAGAAGGTTTGAGGGCCTGAAGAAAAGAATACACCAAAGAGAGAGAGAGAGAGATCATGAGTCAGTGGAGTTGCTGCATGAATTTGACGCCAACTTCAGCAGGAACTTCCAGACTTCATGTAGGGTTCCGTTTATTTGTGGAATTTATCTGCCATGAAGGCTTCATCTGTCCATGGTGGCAGCTTGGAAGAATACTGTATAATCATCTCCTCTACATGTTCCACTCCTCTACTCATAATTGCTTTTTAAATCATTGAAATTTTGCCAGAGAAAGGCATAAATATATCCATACTTCTGCAATTATCATTTAATTTGTTCAGCTATTACCAAAGACACAACTTAGGTAAACAGTTTTAGTAAACAAAACACAACGAATATTTTCCTATCTGCTTTGTTGTAGGATTCAACTTGCAATACTAAAACTAGCTTACTAGATATTTAGTTGTAGATATTGTACAGGTTGTTCTCTGAATGATGGTTTAAACAATCTAGGCTTTATTGATAGCAAGACATAAAGTCGGCATAGATTTAAAGAATGTCAAGTGTCATTAAGAATAAAAACAATAAAAGGAATACAAGTATGCAGATGAGTAACAATAGATAAATTTCTTGCATATTTGACAAAAGCAAATGGAGTCCATGCTATACATATATTTACACACACACATATACTATTATATATAATATTGCATGATTTATACTGCACAACTCAATCAGCATAAACACAGGACTTCTAGGATTGTTTTATAAACCTACTGTCCTAAGCACAAATCTCAGACCACCTACAGGATCTGGTGAGTCAAAGGAACAGAAGGGACATAAAAGAACTGGAGGAAACAGCCTTCGCTTCCCTGAGGAGCCAGAAGAAGCAGCGTGTTGATGACTTGCCCTTGGGGTCTTTCTTTAGCTCTCAGTGACCTCTTTAACTGCCCTTTTACTTATAACACTGGGACCTGTCATTGTGTGGCTCATTGATTTTCCTCTCTCTTTTTTATTATCTCTTCTCTCTTCAGAAAGAGAGCTTTAGCACAAAGTGACTGCGGAGGCCCTTGTTTTCAGGTGAATAATAATAATAATAACAGCAATAATGGTATCAAACATTTATGAGTTCTAATAAGTGCCAGGCACTATGCTAAGCATTCTACACAGATATGACCTTAATCATCATACCGTTAGCTGGGAATAGATGCTGTCTCCCTTAAATAAGATGGGGAAGCTGCAACTAAAAAAGCTTAAATTACAAATCTAAGTTTCCTCAGGCAAAAGCAGCAGAGCTGAAAGCCAGACTCAAGTTATTTTGTACCACTCGACCACTATGCTGTGTCTTTTAGTGAAACGGTTCATATTGCATTTCTCCTGTTTTCTCTTAGGCTATTTATGAATCATGATGTGGCTTCTTTGATTTTTATCTGTTGTCTATTCATTATTCTGACATAAGGTAATACACCTAGCAAAATGGTATTGGTTTTGGAACTTTAAACATAAAACAGCAATAAATTCCAGTGTTTTAAAAATGGTGGGGATGCAATGATCTTATTAATTTGCTTTTTGAATAACTAGTAGTGAATCATATGTAATATTATATACACTCTGTAAAGCAGGTATTATCATTGGCCTCCTTTGAATAGTCAATTAACTTTTCGAGGCACCTGCTTTTACACCTAAATGGATGGGCAATTCTGCTTTCCATGGTTTCTGTCTTCACTGTTACAGTGAAATACACTATTAAAACTGTATGTATTGACCGTGGCTCAGTGGCAGAGTTCTTGCCTGCCATGCTGGAGACACAAGTTTGATTTTGGGTGCCTACCCATGCAAAAAAATAAAAAAATAAAAGGGAAAACTGTATGTATAAAAGTCTTATTTTGATGAAGGTACAATTGGGTTTTTACCTCTTCATATTGTTTAGAATGTTTCATGTTTTGTGATACTGCAGTTGAAATTTTTCAGAATTATTATTTTAAAAATCCCTAATATTAAGTATTTTTAAAACAGAATTTCATGTTATCTACTTAAGATGAGTGATTTGCCTAAATAAATACCATCACATGAAATGCTTAAATTCAATATTCAGAATTTATTGTCTGAAGATATCAAAACACATTTGATATTGAAACTTCTTTATTCTTATTTTGGAAATTGATTTGGCTCTATTAAGTACTAGTATCAATGATATCTTTAGATAGCATGAAATAGCAAAGTGAACTATTCAGAATAAATGAAACATATATTGAATACAAATAGCATTCACTAATTATTATCTAGGATATTTTCTAAATGATGAAGCCTCTCTGTGAAGCATATCCATAAATATGCCAACCCTACACTCACTTAAAAATACATGTCTAATTGGGAAGTTGCCACTAATTTGGTAGTGTAGTTTCTCCAACTCACTCTCTGCAAAAGTGTGAATTTAAGATTTGTTAAGTCTGACAACTTTGTGCTGTGTCCCAGACTTGCATATTGTCTTGGGAGGTACATAAAGGAATGTAAATTGTCCATCTAGATTTTGATGATGATAGATTAAATTTATTTGATGAAAATAATCCAATATTAATGCAACGTTAAAGGTGAGTTGAGGAAAAAAAAATGGTAGCATGACATTTTGGTTTGACCTCTGTTTTCACTTTCTGCAGATGATATTGAACAATAATTAGCTCCTTCTTAGTCATGATTATTTGTGAAGTGGAGGACAGTGGAAAGTAGAGGGTTTTTTCATCCCTATTTCCATTAGACTAAACTCAACTATTTCAGTCCTCTATGCTTCATATATTTTATGATTATACTTATATTATGATTCAGTTTTAAATAAATCTTAGAGGTCATTTTTAAAGGGAAAACACTTAGACCTTTCTAAATCAATTATCAATTTTCTTTTCTTTATAATAACTATGTAACTATAAAATATCAATACAGCATTTCATAAGTTAGTCTCTTGCAACAAAAGTAGGCATAATTTTCTATGATTCGTTAAATTACTCCACTGAAAAAGAAAAAAATGGTTACTTTTCATAACAGAAAAACTCTTATTTCTGTAGCATTTATACAAATTTGAGGAATAATAGATAGTAGCTACAACTCAGGTTCTAAGACTGATATGATATTCCTGGGTTGTTTCAGCATAGCTGTCATGAGTGAAATAGATAGTCTCTATCGCCAGCGAGTATTAGATATAACATTAGATCAGATGGATGAATCATTGAACCAGTAAACAAAATCAACAGAAATAGTATCAAATCAGGTGTGAGAAAATTTATAAGAAAAATGAAGACAGACCCAGAAATGGGGCATTAGATATTAAACTACCTAGAGAGTCGCACACACGCTTGTGCATGCACACACACACACACACACACACCATAGTTTCTATGTCTACAGTAGCTGTAGCATAGCACCTAATGTCAACTCTTTGTCCCATGAATAGCAATACTTTTTATTTATGGGTTTGTAGATATGAAGAATCAAGCCCCAGAACATTTATTCAGAATATTTATGAAGTGTGGCTAATAGCAAAATGAAGAATTTTTTTGTTCTCAACTCAAAAAGGTTTGCATTTTTAAGCTCAATACCAAAACCAGGCTCAACCAGAGTTTAGAGAAAATTAGTATAAACAAATTGAAATAGAACAGGACGTGTGGATTAAGGATTAGAGTGACCCCCAACTGCGTTTTTATGTTTATTGCTTGGATCAAAGTAAACCAAGACAAAAAAAAAATGACCTAATTTTAATGTCAGTGACCTCAGAATAACCAGCCCTGCAAAGTATCATTTTTCCACTTCCAGGATTTCTCTGAGGATTTCAAATAAAAATTGGTTCCTTTCCTCCTCCGAGAGGACATCTGGAGAGTTTATCAATGGATAGGAATTTGTCTCTCACTGTGAAGAGCCTGTGATGTCTCTTCATGCGCACCAAGGGAATCTGGGCTTTTTGAGCAGCTGCAGGCATTGGCGTTTTTTTAGACCCAGCCCCAGACATGGGGTCCAAAGGGGAAATTTATAGGTTGGGTGATGTGCACTGTGAGCTCACACTTTTACTAGACAAATTAGATAGTTCTCAATCCGTGCAGCTGGAAACGGTGTCCTGCAGAGCTCCACCTGATCTTTTACAGCTTTTCATAAATCAGTACCTACTGGCTGCAGACCGCAGTCATTAAAAAGAAATCATGGAAATTACATGTTTGCTCAGGGGAAGCAAAAAATAACTTTCCTCCCTTTCTCTCTCCTTCCTTGTGTTTAGGTTTGTGAATTATCCTTTAACGGGTGTTCATACGGCTGCATTAAAGAGATACACATCCATGCATTTTCTTCCCATCAAACCCTAATTGGAATTCATACCAATTAGCACCAGGTACTTGGGTACAAATAGCAACAAACATCTGCCAGTTCTAAAGATAATTTCTGATAATGACCTTATTTCAATATTGTGTTAGAATTCTGAATCACTAGAAATTAAATGCTAAGTTATCCTTTTATGGTCACTTTGTGCCCTTTTAAGGGCTTTATTTTCCATCTATAAAAAATAGTGTTTAATACACATTTCTTGAATAAGTCAATGCCTACTGACACTAAAAGTAAATATCAATAATATTGGAGATGGATGCTATACCACTAAAATGACACATTTTTTTTCCGTTGCTGTGAAGTTTGAGGGAATATATTAAAGCTAATGCATTTAAATAAGAAAAATAACATTTGCTGTAAAAAAATCCTTTAGAAAGTATTTTTAAAGGCAAAATATTAATTGCATCTACCTCTATTATTGCCTGAGAACAGTAATATAATTTTTAGCACCTTGCAAAATTTATTTCTATCTTTTTATTTCAAATGATCTTTGAAATTTGGCTAAATCTTATATTAGCCAAAATTTTAATGTGGATTAATGATGACCTTGATCTTTTTATTTCTAAGATTAAAAATCCAAATAAGATTAAATGAATTTAATTTGTCATCAGTAACTAAAAATAATTTTGAATATATATAGTTCCCAACAGGAGACTAGAATATAAATGACACATTAAGAAGAAGTAAAATAATTGTGTTTATTTTAATTATCTCTAGGCCTTAAGTATCAGAATCTTTGCAGTTACATCCAGTTTAATTCTTCCCAGTGATAAAATTAACAACTTTGACTTTTCAAATAAAAAAATAAAAATCACCTGATATTTGGCATATTTGTTTCACTCTAAAAGGCTCTATATCATATTTGTTCAGTGAGGAAAGTTACCCTGTCAGTTTCAGGACACAAGGTCACATCACCTTAGAAATAAAAGCTGATTGTTTTTAGTAGATAGATTTATCCTGAATAATATAATATTTGTCAAAACAGTAGTTATTCTCAAAAAGAATTTTATTATGGTTTATAGCTGATATGAGAAGTTTTTTAATAATTCCAGCTTAGTGACATTGACAGGGAAAATTATGAACATTGTTTAGTTTTGCCCCTATTTAAACTCTGATTAATAAAAATAAAACTCTTCAAAGTTAGCAACTGATGAATGGAGCACCATTTAAAATTATTTCAATTAAATTAACCAAGTATTTTTGGCACTTCAGAATCTCATTCTATATATAACAAATGTTTTGCTTCAGTCTTTGTGCCAAGATTTTGGATGCCTTCTATTTAGAACCTCATTTTTAGTTTCCAAAAGCATTTTCAACAAGTAGTTACATGGCAAATCCCAGAGTTTGTCATGGGCTACCATACGATCCTCTCAGATTTTTCCTTCTAGCTACTCCATAATACAGGAGGCTAGAAGGAATAAATATTTATCATCACAATCAACTTTTTAATGTGTGTGTGAAAAATAATATATATACAAAAAGGCATTAAATTTCAAAGCACAGCACCACAATTACTTGTAGAACAGATTTCAGACTTTGGCATGGATTACAACTCAAAAAATTTTAAGTTTTACTTCTAGCTGCTCTAAATCACTGGGGACTTAATATATGATTCAGCAATCATATTCATTTGTTAAATCCTATGTTCTCTGTGTAATTCCACCATCACCTTTAATCTTTCTATTCCACTCTCTAGGGGTATTTGGGCTATGGCCATTCTGAATTTTTCATGTTGGAAGGGGCCGTCAATAATATGGGGTAGGGAGATGGAACTAGCTGATGTTCTGGAGAGGCTGGGCCTTCTAGGTTTCAGGACTTATCTGGTCCAGGAACCCATTTGGAGGTTGTAGGTTTCTGGAAAGTAACTCTACTGCATGGAACCTTTATGGGAATCTTATATATTGCCCTAGGTGTAGAACCTCATTTTTAATATATTAAAGGTACAGTTTAATTCTTTACATCAGGAAATTTGGATGCCATCTGTTTACAATAGTATGAAGATTCTCATGACTTGGATTGTGAAAATTCTAATTTAAAGAAAAAAAGTCATTTCTCTAATCGGTTTATATAAGTATTCCAAAATTTGGATATCTTGGTGCTTGTATAGAAATGAATTCTTATCTTTCTCTGTTATTAAAATTTTAGTTTATCTCCATTTACAAATATAGCTGAATAAATTCATTAATCCCAAAAGAGGTTATATTATAAAACTCATCTTTGAACAGTTTCTTTTAAAAATGAATTTTGCTTCTTTCTCTTAGAAGTAAAACCAAAACCTGTCTTGTGAAGTAAGAGAAAATTCATCATTGTAACACCATTTCATATTTATTAGTAGGGCAACATTTTCTATCAAAACCTATATAAGAAAGCTTTCTCTAATTCTAAAAAAAAGAGGAGGAGCTTTTTATTTTTTTTAACATTCTATACATGTGCGGTATGACTATAGTTTTCTTTTTCTCCTAAATTCCCCATGGGTATTATTTTCACATGGCCTTTTTCATTTCATCATCCACTTACAGCCAAACCTATTAAAACTTCATCTTTCATCTACCTCTCTAAAAGAATCAAAATAGTTCTCTAAAAAGAAACCACTGTCCTTTTCATCGCTTAATTGAAAGGATTTTTTCCCAGATCTCTTTTTCTCTCACCCTTTTGCAGCTTTTGATAAGACAGCTCATTCTCTCCACCTTTTGAAAATTCCTTGAACTGTAGTTATCTGTAATGTTCTAAGTGTCATTCTCATCCTATCTCACTGGTTGTTTCTTCTTTCCACCTACAGTTACACATCATTCTGTGCTGTAATACACTGTTCTCCAAGTCTCTGAATAGACAGACTTTTTTTCTAGATGTGACCATGTGCAGTGAGTTAACATTAAAAATCCTCATGCATGTTTTATATTTTTCCTTCTAGGATGGCATCCACTGACAATAATCCTCTGGCACTGATTGGCTCTCCAGTCGCCTACAAGGAGCCTGAAATCTCTGTTAGCTACCGCCATGCTATTTTACATACAATAGATGTATTCATTTGTTTCCTTTAGCTTCATGGCTCTTGAAGCTTTTTCAGTTGGTAATTTCTGGACTAAATGAATGAGACAGGCTTCAGAAAGAGACTTGGAAGCCTCAGGATAGCACAGAAAGAAAAAAAAAAGGAGAACCTGCAGACAGGGATGAAATATGCCTCAATGACAATCAATGTGAACCAACACCTTCTGTATTCATAGGTTAAAGTCTCCTGAAAATTCATGAGATATGAGTAATTTAATTATAAATTAAATAATAAACATAAAGAAAATTAATCAACTAATTAAAGAGCAAAGATAATACAGAAAAAAGTTATATTTATTCTGATTGTGGCTTCTTTATTATCTTTATAGAGATAATTCTCAAAATTGTATGCCTAATTTATTCTATAAGCCTAAAATGTAAACTTCTTCCCTGTTGCAGGACTCAGGCTCCTGGGGTAAGGCATGCTTATCTGCCTCTCAGCCCTTTTCCTTCTTCCATTCCTACAACTGCCAATGACAGCATTGTTGGCTCACAGCTCAAACCCTGGAAGTACGCTCCAGCTTTTTCTGTGACTGCTTATTTCATTAGTCACTATATCCTATAATACCCTCTTCAGTAAATTTTTTGAATGCACATCCTTTCTTTTCATTCTCAGTGGTCTATCCTAGCTTACAGCTTTTTTAGACCACTGGAAACACTTCCTAACCCCTTATCAGCAATCTCCTCACCTCCAGCTCTTCTTAGCTTCCAGAGAAATATTCCATAAACAAAGCACAACGAATCACATATATGCTTTCAAGAGTTCTCCTTTCTTCATTGGAATGAAATCCATATTTCCAGGCATAAGATTTAATGTCTTTCATTATAGGACAAAATCATTGCTCTACCAGGCTCTTGACTCTATAATTCCCTTTTTGATCATATTTTCCAGAACCAGATTATGCAGTGTATTCTGAAAGTACCCTAAGTTTTCATGTCTGTTGCGTTTTTGCATTGTGTTCTCTCAGCCTGATTCTGTCATTTGCCTGTAGAAATTTCACTCGCCACACAAATGATACAAAATCTAATGCTAGAAGACACTCACTTCCCTCCATGCTACTTGGACACCTTATCTTTTTGTTCCAGTAATTTTATATTTTGAGGAGCGTTATATCGTTGCTGAACTTGTCTTTGCCTCCAATATTTAAACGTAGGCTGTCTGAGGGAAAAGGCCTAGCACGGTGCCTGGCACAGAGCCACTGTTAAAAGAACATGTGACCTCCTATCGATATACTATCAAAACTTCAAGCTCACATACTGTCTTCTCTGATTTACTCTATCTTAAGAAAAATTAATTTGAAAACAAATATAACATAAAATTAATATAACCTCCCTTCCCTTCTCACCAATCTTTTTGCTCCATCTAAGTAACTTTTTTATCGGCTACACGCTGAGCATCTGCTCACACAGCCTCCCGCCTCCTGGCATATACAGTGAGCAGTGGTCTTCATGAAGACATTCTCAGTGGATGAGTCTCTAGGGATGCTTCCATTAATACTCATCAACTCTTTTGAATGTGGAAAAGCGAAATAATACATTAAACCAAGATTTCCATAACAGTATATGAACAGAAAATCTAATTAAAGCAATGAGTCATAAAGGGCAACTGGCAAACATATTAGAAGAAATTCAAATTTCACCATAAAACTAATTGGATCTAGGAGGACTCAGGAATAAATTAAATTGCTTTAGTAATATGGAAAATAGCATCTCTATAAGAATGATATTGTGTTTTCTAAGGGTTTCTGTAGCACAGTTCCAAAGATTGATTCCAATTCACAGACTCAGATTGGGGCAGTCTCTTAGTCTGTTTTGAAGATCATATTTCTGGGGTTAATTTGACAGAAAGGATCATTTAGGTAGAATTTTGTTTAGGAGCAGTTTCAAGCTTCCATCATTATTACTAATGCCTGCAGTACAGAAAGAACTGGAAACTTTTTCTAAAACATGCACGTCTTTTGAGACGGAAATTTTACTAGTGATTTCTGAAAATATTTACTCATGCATTTAATAGGTTTGTATTGAGTTTCCAGTAATATGGAACTGGGAAATACAAGCATGACACCCTTTCTCATAGAGCTTAAAGTTTACTGGAGAAACATATACCTAAAAAGAAAACACAAACACAAAACTAAGACTGTAATTGAAGAATAAGAATATGGTGCTGTATAAATGAATAATGTTGTTAAACTTTAAAACGTGTTGCTTGAGAATGCATCAATGACTACGTGATGTGGAAATTATGCCCTGAGGGAGGAGAGGCAATATTCAGTGAAGGATATGAAGGAATATCCAAGGAAACACACTAGCATGTGTTTCTGTCTCCATATCTGAAACCCTTTGGTTTTCGGGAGGAGGTGGTAGGTGGTCACTACAGTTAAAGCATTGTTTAAACGACTTTGGCACAGGTTAAAAGGCTGAAATGTCCCCCAACTCACACTTGTGCCACTCACTTCATGGAGCAAATCAAATTATCTTGGTTCCCAGATGACTTCAAATCCCTTAATAGATTCCTCATGCATTTCAAAATGGTAGCACAACATTTTGAGTGTCATTAACCGCACTGCAATAGATATCTGAATGTGGATGAAAGGGGAAATGTTAGGCAATAGAATAAACTTTTTAAAAATCCATGAAACTGTACTACACAAACAGTGAACCCTAAGTTAAACTATGGACTTTATAGTTTAATAGTTAAATTATAAAAATATTCTTTCATCAATTGTAACAATTGTACCACACCAATGCAAGATGTTATCGATAGGGTGGTATATGGGAATCCCATAGTTTACGCATGATTGTTCTTTAATCCCACAACTTCCCTAATAAATAAATAAATAAAACTGAAAAGAAAATCAAAAGTTCTTATCATGGCCTCTGTGGCCATAGGTGTTCTGGTTTGTTCGCCTCACTAGATTCATGTCAAATTCTTCCTGTCTCTTCTGCTCTTCAGTCACCTTGTCTTTCTACCACCTCAGGAGCATTCCAAACTTTTTCTGTAGGTATCTATGGCTTCTTTTTCCCTAGGCCAAGGACACATTTTTTTCTTGAGGATATTTTAAACAGTTGACTCTTTTCTTTCCTTCAAGTCTCATCTTAAGACCTCCAAGGGCTTTTTCTCAACCACCCCTTCATTGACCCTCATAGCCATCAATTTATTTCCTTCCTATAATCTGTACCTATTTATTGTTTATTTTTCTTTTCTCTAATATAAGGTCCTGGATAGAACGGACCATATTTGTATTTTACACCTTTCTCCAGAGACTAGCACAATGCTTACCACATAGTATATGACATATAATAAGTAGTTGAAAATGGATATTTGAATAAAAGGAGTGACATTGAAGAGCTGGACATTTTAAACCATCCAAAGGAGTGTAGATTTTTTTCCTAAGTATAATGGGAATGCAAAAATGATTTTAAACACAGGACTGAAATTATATCATCTATGTTTTCATAAGAAAATTCTGGAGGCTATGTGAAAAGATGTCTGGGGTAGAGCAAGAGTGGAAGTAGGGTTCAAATAAGGAGGTAATTACAGCGGCCTAGATCAGGAGGTGAAACAGTCATAGACTACAGCGGTTGCAGCAGAAATGGGCAGAGATGGGTCCAAGGATCATCTAGTTCAAAGTATGGAGGGCAAGAAAGAGGTGTCAAAAATTGCTCCACTTCCAGTGTAATTTTTTAAAAACGGACATATTTAGTGAATGAAGCTGGATGACACATCTTAGAAGAATACTAAAATGACACATTTTGTGGCAAAAAAAAAGATGTAGAATTTTCTATAGATTAAAGAATAGATATTGGGAGAAAATAACACTACTTGATATATTTCAATAAGAATGAAAAACTTGAATGAAAGAAATATACTAAACTTTGAAACGTTAGGACATCTCACAAAATATTATGATCTTCTATTGCTCTATTCCTTCATAAAATGGGGTTAAGTATTCCTAGACTATATCATATAAGATAGTCTTGAAATTCATCCTGTGGAAATTATTTAAGTGTGGTTTTTAATGATATGGAAAGAATTAGAAAGATGTTTTTCTTTGCTATGGTTACTAGTGAGTAAAGATCAAAAGATACGGCTTCAGGGTGAAAAATGAGGACCGTATGGCCCAGAGAAGGACAAGTTTGTAATCCTGTTGGTTATTTAAAGTGTCAGGCGGAGTTCCAAGGGAGGCTGCACAGTCTCTCTCTGTGAAGTTTTGGACAGGGGTCCATTCTTGTGGGATAAGTTATGGTTTTACCTAGGGATCTATCACTCGGTTCAATTTTAGTGACCCCGAACGGTTATTTCCAACAAATATTCTATGATTCATATACTGATATTAAGCCACTGGTTCAGATTCTATTTTCCACCTTATTCAAATATACCTTAAAAACTGGGTAATGTAGGCTTAATATAATTGTTCCTATTTAGGTAAAAAACATCATATGCTGGATCATAAGATGCATCAACAAATGCTCTATCCATGTGAAAGTCATAATTCATGCTGTCTGTAAAAACAGCAAATGCATTTTAAAAGAAGAAGCCTCTTTCTAATAATGCATCATATTTTACCTTTTATATGAGTCACAGCAAATCATCATTATGTAGCACATCACTCAATCCTCTGGATTTATGTGCTCACCAAGTGTAGTTACCAAAGTTCTGTTATTTTCCTTAATTTATAAATTTATAGATTCCAGATAATCTAAGTGTCTCTGTGCTCTGTGTCATATGACAATTGAGATTATTTCCAACATCTAATGAATAAACACAAAGGTGCACACACACACACACAACCTGAAAATACTAAAGGTATACCCCGTTCCATTGTGCTTCACTTTATTGTACTTTTCAGATACTGCTGTTTTTTACTAGTTAAATGTGTGTGCAAACCTGAGTCAAGCACATCTATCAGCACCATTTCTCCAGCAGCATCTTCTCACCTTGTGTCTCTATGTCACATTTCAACTAAGGTATGTACATTTTTTTTAAGACATAATACTATTGCACACTTAACCAATTAGAGTATAGTGTAAACAACATTTTATATTCAATTGGAAACCGAAAAAATGCATGACTTGCTTTATTGCAATATTTGTTTCATCACAGTGGTCTAGAACGGAACCCACAATACTGCCAAGACATGACTGTATTCTAAAATATAAGTATAGCTGTAAATCTATGCATGTTAAGGTTACAGTTCTCATCATACCTTATCGAATACAGCTTCTAAATTGTCTGAATTTCTGAATCTTTAGTAAAATCACTATTAATATTAACAAAATTTAATAAACAGATGTACAAAAGTCACAGAACAGAAAAACAATGAACTAATAAACCATTTCCACACTAAGCATATAAAATAATAATGTAAAACTATAATTAGCATAAATTTTTCAGATAATCAGTTCTCCCACCATGACTATTATATATATTATATATATATTAAACAAGTTTTGGGCAAGTTAAAATGAAGCTACAAATAACCTCTTTAAAATCTGATGCCAAAGCATAATTCACTACACACACAGACACACAAACACACACACATCTTTTGAAATTTAAACAACTTAAGGTGAAACTCAAGGAATTTCCCGTGTATCAGAATGTCCGCTTTAGACACTATACTTTGCAGCAATGAAAACAATAGAGCAGGAGAGGAAAATGGAAACTAGAGATAGCACATATGAGAAGAGACTTGTAGAAGCAACTACTTATGCAAAGACTCCTAGAAGTGTGAAATTGCTTACAAGACGTCACTATTATGACCAAAAAGGTATTATTGAGACTATTTAGACTTTAGTCCTAAAGTCATTTGTGACTAAACGTCCCAAATATGTCTGAAATTCTTTCTCTAATTGTTAGGAGGAATTCCTTTCACAGTATGAATTACATATTAGCTTGTGTGGTAACTTCAAAGAAGAAATGTAAAAAGCCTATTACAGAGCACATATCATCCAATCTTATAGAGTTGTGTTCTTATGTGTACGGTGAAGATCTAAATCATTAAACAAGACAGATCGCTGTGCCTTTCACTTCTCTGAGAGGTACCACATTCAATAATACTTTCCTTCTCCTATGGCTCTTGCCAAAACTAATCTCGCCCTCTCCATTTCCTCTATTGACATTCTTCAAAACCATTGAGAGAACTCTGTGATCCTTCACTGGGAGGAATATGCATAAAATTTAATGGATAACATGCACTCTGAATTGCATTGTAGCCATGATCTGCTGACATTTGTATTAGTGTCTGGGACATGGACCTTATTTAACTCCTTAGTTTTACTTTTTACGGTGTCTAAGAGAGTAATTGGTCAATGATATGTGTTACACAAATATTTGTTTAATTAAGTGAGGAAAACAGCATTTTGCTAGCCAGTGCAAGGTTTTGGAAGGGTTGTTTTTGTTATTTGAAGCCTTATTTTAAATAAGGAATGAATCAGGCTTTTGTTGGAATTCTCTACCCCTCTTGGACTTTTTTTTCTCCATTCTTTCTTTCTTTTTTTAATAATAAAGAGAGAAAGGAAGCAACCTATGACCACGTTTCCTATTTCCCAGAAACTAAAACAAGAGCCACTAGTAGTCAGGATGGGGGTTTAAAATGTCTCAGAATTTCATCACTATCTTTAAATTGCACAGGGATTCTTCCTGGAAGGGGGTAAAAATGAACCACCACATCTCTTCAGTCTTGATGAAAACAAATTTCACAGAATTCAGTTGGGCGAGTTGGAGGAAAACTTAACACCTTAGAGAAAGCAAATGCATTAATTACAGAGTGAGTGGCGGATACAACATCTAATGTGTCACCTTGCTGCTGCCCTGGTGATGATCTTCAGACTGCTGGGGTTCCGGATCAGCTTGTCCAGAATGCTGACAATCTGCTCAAACTTGGGTCTGTTGTTTCTGTCTTTCTGCCAGCAGTCCAGCATCAGCTGGTACAAGGCAGCTGGGCAGTCCATGGGGGGTGGCAGTCGGTAGCCCTCATCCACAGCTTTAATAACCTGCGAGAAGTAAAGTTTCCAGGAACTTAAGAGGTGGAACTTACTTTACTTTCATCATGGGTAGGATCCATTAATATGAATATCTTAAGAGTTAAAAAAAAATAAAACAGCAAGTTTTCATTTTAAATTGCCTTGTCAAAATAAGAAAGCCTTCATGCTTGAAAAAGTTATGTAAAGGGAGGTCAAGAAATAAAAAGGAAGCGCTTATAAAGATCTTGCCCCGATTAAAATAAAAAGAAATGTACAGTGACATAAGAAATTCATTGGAATATAAAGCAATTATTATCTGGTCGCATAGATCCCTATGGAAGCAATGTATGAATGAATGCAGAGAAAACTTGTGTACAGATTTTAATTGTGGCACAGTTCAAATAGTATCTTCCCAATCGTAATAACTACCTTTGAGAAAATCCTATGTGCTGTAGCACAAACAACTAATGACTAATGAGAAGTTCATTCAAACTTTTAAATCATGTAAAGCAGTGATTCTGAGACCTTAAGGTGCATAAGAATCATCTGGAGGGGCTGATAGAGACAAATGTTTGGAATAGAGAGATGTTGAAAAGTCAGTCTGATTTTCCCAGTAATATTATTAGCAATAGCTTATTTAAAGAACAATGGAGGGATTTTTATAACCAAATACACTAAATGCAGTTTAAACATGGTGAGTAGGAAATGGCTGAAAAGGTTTGTCAGCTTTCCTTTTTATCTGTCTTTGGGATCATGCTCACAGTTTCTGGCTAAGCTTAAAGAGAAATCTCTTAGTGCTGATTCCCCATGCTAATGGAGTTCCTTTACTCAGTATTACCAAAACATGACCTATAAACACAAAAATCCTTTTGAAAAATCATATATACAGTTATAATAGAAAGTTAAAGATTATTTCTCTCATCCAAAGACTTTGAATTGTAAAACTAAATTCATATGCCAGTTTAATACACTAAGAGAAACAGCATGGTAGAGGATGGTTGTTTTTGTCTGACTTGTGGAAATACTACATTTAAGTAAACAAAAAGTTGGCATAGATGCATTAATTTAATCTACAAAGGATGCATATCTTACTAATGTTACATTGAAACAATTTTGCAGCAAAAATCCTCCAAACACTCACTCAAACCTATTGGTTATCTTCCTAGTCACTTATTTCATTACATTCTTGTTATAAATGTTTTAATTTGGCCTCATTTCTAAAACCCTGCTTAGGAGAAAAATGTAAAGCTGTAAAGAGCTATTCAGTTAATATCCTTTCATGACTTGGACACTGTTTCATTTCTTCTAAGTATTCTATTTCAATGTCAAAAACTAGTAGCCACCTGGTTTCATTATGCTCCACTTCCTTGCACAGCTTGATCTTTTAATCTGAACCCATAACTCATGGACTACAAATACTTACATCCTGATTGGACATCTCCCAGTATGGTCTCTCTCCATAGGACATCACCTCCCAGAGAACGATCCCATAACTCCACACGTCGCTGGCTGAGGTAAACTTGCGGTAGGCTATAGCTTCTGGAGATGTCCACCGGATTGGGATCTTCCCTCCCTTTGAATATAAAATTATATGCACATATGTGAACAATCAATAAAACCTAGAAGTGCATTAGAGCCTGAAAGTCTGAGAAAATTTGTCAGGATATTTCTGTTCTGAAATGAAGTGTGGGTTTCCACTGAAATAGCTCACTCTTCCTCTAGTCTTAAACCCAATCGGGAGATGTTAGTAGCACACGATTTAGTACAATGTTTAATTTCAAAAAATTTAAGAGACCCTTTGAACCATAAGAGGGAAAAAATGAAAATTGCTACAATACTGACAAGCTTGATATTAATTAGGGCATATGCAATTAAGCAATCTCAATTTAAAATATTTGTGAGAAATTTAGACCAATTCATGGCACATTATAGGTACTTGTAAGTATTTGTTAATGAAATAAATTCAAAATAAATTATTCTTCTAAAAATTATGCTTCTATGAAGCTCTCATGAATATCTTAATCAATGGTCTTGGTTAAATTTCCAGGTAATTTCCCTATCTTTTTCTCATTCACTCATTCTCTCACCTTTACATTTTGTTTCACATGATCTTTTAAAAAGCAGCCCTCCTCACCACCCCAGAATTTAGATTTGGAAGACTTGTTTGCAAATATAATTTTGTTCTTTCATCCACCAATACATTCAATCTTAAAAATAACCAAAAATTTTAAATCTTAAATAAACTTATCTTTACGTGCTTAAACCAAGTTTGGATTTTAAGGATTTGTACTTCAAATATTTTCCCTGGGTTATGCTCAAAGAAGATTTGTACATGTGACATTTAATAAAATTAACTGGGGATGTCAAATGGCATCATTGGACATACTCTCTCTTCTTTAAAATTCTCAGAAATCAGATGCAATATTCATAGGACAGAGAAAAGACAATATTTTAAAATTTCAGTTAAATATCTTATTTCTGCTACAAACACTTGGCCACTTTCTTCCATTTGTCTAGAACCAAATTACTAAAGGTGAAAAAATGGTACTGAAAAAAAAAAAGCCCTTTCCATATTGATAATTGTTTATCTATTTAGAAAACATAAAGCACACATATTTATCATCTTAGCAAGGTGTGTAGTTAAAACTAAAACACAGTCATTAAGAAAAGACAAAAGGTGTGTGAAAACCAAAAAGGAAAAGATATTTAAAAAATTTTTATTTCAGCCAGGGTTCAAATGGAACTTATTAAAGTTGTCTCAAACTAAACTCTTAATCATCATTTTTCAGAGAGGAAATAACTGAGTGCATTTTTTTTTTTTTCACATGGGCAGGCACCGGGAAACGAACCTGGGTCCTTTGGCATCGCAGGCAAGCATTCCTGCCTGCTGAGCCACCGTGGCCCGCCCTGGGTGGATTTTTTAATACATGGCTAAAAACAGTGAAATGCTGAAAAATGGTTTCATTAAAAATGTGGTTATAGACTCAAGCCGATTATTTCCAGAAAGATTTTCCCGTTTGGTGATATTTGCTTTCCCTAGGTAAATCTTATCAAGACATTGGTTAAAATACACAAAAGGGAAATGTGTTTGGGAAAATATATGGTAAATTATTTAAAATAACGTACTTAATTTTGAATTCTGCTCTCTTCTTAATGTTTTGGCAGGTGTCGCAGCCTTTCTGACACATACAAACACACACACACATACATCATCATTAAAACAACTTCAAACTTCCCAACTTAATAATCTGTGCCACTCATTAGTTGATCAAATGATCTTCACACTATCATTGAATTTGATAGCACAAACTCTTAGATTATTATGGTTCTTAGATCACTGCGCTTATTTAGGACTGTATCTTGGCCAGCCTGCAGGGTAGTTACATGTGAAATGGATGAATTCTTCATTACAATATTTGCTAGCTTTGGATAAGTAGGTTAATGACTTTGTCATTGTCTTTTTTTACTCTGGCTCTTAAATTTGAGGCCTGAGCTGCTGCCTGTGTGGAAGAATATGGGGAGGTGAGATAATCTTTTTGTTTTTCATTTTTATCGAAAATATTAACACACAAAGAGTAAATAAGTAGAATTCAGTCAGCTCAACAGTTAGGCAAGTTTGTAGTTATATTTCCTTAACTTATCCAGGATTTCCCATTGATTAACACTGTTAGTAAAATCACCCCCCTTTTTTCTTTAAAATCACCCTTTTTGTACACCAATTCTTTACCTTAGTTCTTTGGTATACTGTCTCAGGTGACTGTTTAGTGAGTTGATATACCTAAAAGTAAATATGTGTAATTAATTACAAATAAAAAAACTCTTAATTAATATTTTCATATTTGATACCAAATACAGCTCATTCTAAAGCAACAGCCGGGGGCTAGTTTAAGTGCTATTTAAAAGAAGGTGTGATTGAGTGATGTTTGCCTTTGCCCAGTGCTATCGTTGAAGCCCCTAGATTCTTAGCTCTTAGTCCCAGAATTTATTCAATATTCATTAAGCAATAAGCTTTCTCATTAGATGACTTTTATTATCTGCTTCTAGGTAGCTTTGTAGACTGACTGGATTACTCCCAAGAATGAAATGATCATCATAGATTCAAGACTAAGTTTATTTACTTTCATATCCAGGGTGCATCCCTTCCCTAGCCAGTTTTTGCTAAAGTGATCCATCATTAAGGGAATCAGAAAGAGAATAAAGATGATGAGGGTTATTAATTATTATTAAAATAATTTATGTTTTGTCAAGAGCAAAGGTTTTATAAAATATGCAAAACAACTAATAAAGTGTGTGATCTTTGATAGAATGCATGATAAAACTCTCCTTGCCGCCTCTCTTCCCATTCCCTACAATTAGTTAACACATTTTTACTATTCTTACAACATTTACTAAATGAGAATATGAGGGCAAGTTCATTGTTAACTACAACATGCTATTCAAATTTACTAATTGTTTTATTGTGGCTAAAAAATCAAATCAGAACAGTTAATTAATAGTTAAAAATAGTTAATTAAATTCTTTTTATTAATATTTTCTCTTTCCATAGTGGGAAAACAACATAACAAGTCTCTCTGGCTTTAAATGAAAGTAAAATTCAGCTGGCATTGTACATAGTTTGTATGAAATTAGAAAACCAAACTACGGGAGATAGGCCAAACCAGCAAAGTCATTATGGAGTTTCAGGAAGGGTGAATGTTTGTGTCATCATCAAAAACTTTAAGACTTTTCAAACTTGCTATGTTTGAAAACATAAAAGGAATTCAAGTAGAAGCTCTTGTTGTTCTATTGCTGTAAATAAAATTAGCATATTCAAACCATAATTAGGAATCCTAAGGCTATGAAAAGCTGAGTAGACTACAAAGTTGAAGATGATGAGCATAAGTTCCATGAGCCTGAGCTCTCTGCAGAGAGCAATGATCTTATTTTGATATCATCTTGGCAAATGTACAGAGTAGACATTCAACAAATGCTCATTGACTTGAATAGAAATTCCCTTCACCACCCTGTCTTCCACAGTACATGATGTTCTTACTTCTTGGAGGGCTTTTTCCACACCTCTGTTCTCTAACTTCCTACTTTTACATCCTGATCAAATGTGAACCCATTTGGGGAACATCTGAGAATCTTCGAGGCAGGGTCTTCTGTGATACCCCCTACTGCTTAATTATCACTCTTCCCTACCAGACCAGGAGCTCCAGAAGAGTTTGTCTTTCCTCCTTCATCCCCAGAGTTTAAAACAGGGGTCTGACGTTCCAGCTCTCTTCTTTGCAATACCTTATTTTCTGGAGGAGAAGGCAGTTTTGCCAAGTGAGAATATGATTAATTTTTGTGGATTTGGAGTAGTAGAATTTTAATGAAGATCCTTAGTGATTTTGAGCATTTAAAGTATGCAATTCATTCTCAGATAATGATTAATCAATCTAGTTTTTCAGAATATATAAAAATATATAAATTATATAATGTATATAAAATAAGAAGGAGCCAATATGTAGCATGAGAACTGCTTTTTGTAAAAAAAAAAAAAAGCAGAAAAACATGCTAATTTCTAATGTTCTCCTCGACTTTCGCCTTATACTACTATGCAATAATGCTATCACGAGGGAAACACCATATGAGCTCCCTAATGACAATAAATATAAGATTCACCCAGCAGCAATTTTTAGAGTATAAAATTAAGGTAATATCTTACAGGATATTGTGACAATTAAGTATTTTAGAATTTGCAGAAGTACAACATTTCCATTTGACTCCATAAACAGTATGTGTCCTGTATCAAATGCTTCCAACCTAAAAGTACAACCAATAATTTAAAAAATATTGTTCGACTATGCACTCTATCCTTTGTAGGATGAGGCTAAGCAAAATTTATTAACATATATATGTGTGTGTGTATATATATATATGGGTATGTGTGTATATATGTATGTATGTATATACATATATATATACATCTCCCTGAAAATTTCTGACATTATCTGGTAAGTGTATGTGCCTATTTATGCTCTTACTCCAATGATGTTGTACTAAAATAAAGTTTGAAAATAAAAAGTAAAGGGGCTATATTTGAAATTTAGAGCATTTGTGGTGGAAAGAATTTCATGTGCTAGATCAAAATCAAATGAAAATAAAATTTGAACAGGAATGAAAGGTTTACTACTTGTTTTCATTATGTTTGCTATATCTCAAAGTTGAACCTTCTAGGAAGGCCGTTGGCAGATTTTTTTTTCACAAATGGAGATGTATGTATTCTACATTGCCCCATATAACCTGCAGTCCAAGGTTAATAAGAGAAATTATAAAGAGTACTTGAGGTAGACTTTTGTTCCCCACTTGCATTTTGTTTTTTAGTATACTGGGTAACTTTAGAGCAAGCTTTCCCAAGAGTAGCACTATTGACATTCTACTCCAGATGGTTCTATGTTATCAGGAGCTGTTCTGTGCATTGGAGGATGTTTGGCACCATCCTTAGCATCTATCCACATTATAACAGTAGCATTCTGCCAGTTATGCCAGCCAAAATTGTTGCCAGACATTACCAAATGTCTTTGGGGGGCAAGCACATCCTCATTTGAGAATTTCTACTTTAGATGGGTGTAGTGAATCTTGGCCAAGCTAGGGAAAAATACGTCAAAAGAGGTTCAGTAGTTATGTGGGATTTTATATCGATTAAATGGAATCCTTGAGAACTTTTCTCTTTTTTCCACCATTCACACATTTTCTGCGGATTTCTTAATTCTGTCCTGGGATTATAAATTTAACAAAAGAAAAGCAAGGGTCCAGTTTACCAGAGCTAATCTTCTCACTCCTGGGTTTCAGTAAATATTGCAGCATCATTTTTAGATATTTTCACTCTCATTTTAAATCTTTTACTCCTTTTCACCTTTCTTTTTTCCTTCATTCTTTACTTCCTTTTTTGGCAAAATGGACAACTTACTATAACTAGTGATATTTAAATTAGCCTTAGAATTTAAGAAATTATCAATTTCTTTATCAGATGCAGTCATCAATGATTAAGTATTTTAGGCAAGGGATAAATGTTTACTCCAAGAGCAAATATTATCTACAGCTTCAAAAATACAAATGCATTGACACAGAGAAAATTGAGTAAGAGTCCTCGAGGGCCCAACTGTGTTATGAAATGTAGATGAAACAAGAAGCCAGGGCCCATATATTTTAATTTCATCACACTTTAGATTCCCTACCTTCAAACTGAGTATCTATGAGTCTGAAACTATACAGGAGTCTGCCTCATTATATTTCCTAGACATAGTTCATTGCAGAATTTATGCCTACTTCTCTGCTTGATTGTGACCAAAAAAACAGGCTTCTTCCTCTTCTGACTCTATCCTAGCAAATTCAAGCTCATATTGCTTGGGGTACATTTTTTCTAGGTTCAAAAATTGTTTTCCCAGCTTAGATATGTGGGGGCATTTTTAAAATTAGACGTTTTGCAAATAACTGCTAAGCATGTCTTTCAGTGGCAAATGCAAGAATTTAGATGTGATGAGACAAAATACTGCCATCATTTGGTGTATTTTCTTTCCAGACATAATAAAACCATTCTAACAGGACTATTATGCATGAACTGAAACTTGAAATCAGCTAGTAATCTAAAATTTGTCTTGTAAAATACGACTAAGCATTCATAGCAGAGCTAGTTACTATTAAAATGATTTATGAAGCTGTGTTTTTAATACTATTTAAACAGATTTTTAAAAGGGGCATTTTCTTGAGGTGGTCTCTATATCCACATGTAAGCTCCTTGCATATTTTTGTATTTGAGAAAAGTTTCTAATTTCCAGGAGTGAGCCCAGAATCACGGTATATGGAGTGTGTGCAACTCACCAATCCAAATGCAACAGAGTCAGAAGTTAATGTTTTACCCCCATCTTTGCAATGGGAGCCAGTTCCTCCCAGCACCATCTATTTATGTACAGCTCAGTAATTAGGGGTGTAGAAGGGTATTAGGTCACTTGTTCCATTTGGACTAGTAGGAATCAGGAGTCTTTGTTTCTGGGCTCAGCTTTAACCCTAGCTAGTCAATTTTAGCCAAGTCTCTCAAATTCTCTGTGCAGCTATCTTGTTATTCATAAACTTAGGGGTATGGAGATATAAAACTTGACTCTCTGTTAAATTTCATCATTCTCCAACAGAGTGGAACTGACATAAACCTTAGCCCTTTTGGCTTTCAACTTTTCATCTGAAACCTGTGTGAATATCAAGGATACTGTCTTGTTCGGTATTTAAATATTTTGGACTATTAGAGATGGCCTTAATTTTGGAAACTTCAGTTCTACTTGGGTGTCATATCTATATTTACTTCTACAGAATTCTTATAGAAAAGTTAAAGGAGATTAATACAATGTGCAAATAAGGATACCAGGGATGCAAAGGGCAGAGGCATTACATGATTATTAAACTAATCCAGGATTAGTTGGCGTAGTCTGAAACCTTCTTCACTCTGCCCAGAAATAACAGTGAGAGGAAGAATCACACAGTAATACTCTTCTTTTAAGATCCTGCAATTCAGTTCTCCAAGCTTAATGAATTTAGACAGTTCAAATGAGAAATTTGGCTAACAGCCTGAATTTTTCAGGGGCTTAAAACGGAAGTCAGCCCATTCAGTATTGCTGAGGAAGCTTTAAAGCTTGATTTCTAGAGAAAAAAAAAATACAGTGTAATTGCTGAAATCTCTGGACATGGAGACATAATGTCGTATATCTGCCTAATTTTTTCCTCTAATTATATATACAAATCTCTCCCTGCTGATTTAGAAAATGCTTGATGATCCACAGTTCACATCGACTGCTTGTGAGCTCTGTCAGAACACGCCTAGAGTAACAAAGGACTTTGGAGATTTTATCAGAGTAAAACCCCAAGTAATTGAGTGTTTAACCTGAAGAGACAAATATTGTCTCTTCAGGTTAAAAGTGAAAGTCTAGTGATAAATCATTTGATGAAAAGATTTAGCATCTATCTATTTTTAGGGACTGGACTTCATTCATTGTAGACTACAGTAGACAATAAGGTGGAGGGCAATCCAACAAGACTCCCGGGGGAAGAATCTGTTCTATTCCCCAGAAGTTTAAATCTAAAAGCCACTGAGCAAATTATTCCAGCAGATGTTGATTGCAACAAGAGATCTTGGACAGATGATTCCTTAGGTAACAAAAGTCCATCCCTTGAACTTTTGAGATTCTTCAACATTGTGTGAAGTGCCTAAACATTTCTTGAAATACAGGGAAATCTTCATATAGCATTGTAAATTACTCTATGGCTACCTAGGAAATGAAATACAAATAAATTATTTTCAGCTATTTTCAGGCTCACAAAATACGACATAAAAATTAGACGAGCTGATGTGAAATATTTAACTTAAACAAAAACAATGCTAGTTACAAAACTGGGCATAGGGCTAAACTTATGCCCCAATATTAGTGCTGTGCCTGTCAAAGTTCAATGAGGTTTTAAATGTTAAATTTTGTTTTTTCTCTAGACTGAATTCGCAAGTTGCTTTTCTTTCTAAGTTCCTGAAATTTATTTGAAAGCCTATATTTTTAGCACTGAACAGTTTTGAAAAGAAGCTATGCCCTATATAAATAAGTTAGAAATATCCATTTAATGCAGCAGGAATGCTGTGTATTTGCAGTAAAAAAAAATAGAGAGATGACATTAGTTTCATTCTAATAATTAACCAAAAAAATACAAAACTTGGGTAAGGTTGATTTGTCTAATATTGAAGATTGAGAAGTAGGAAAGGATATGAAATAATAGGTGGAGACTCCCATAAATATTCCTTGAGAAACTTCTGATGATTTTGTTACCATTAGACTTTATGACAACGGTTGGCTTGTGTCTAACAAGTTTTGGCCCTACATATTTCCATTTCCTGTATGCAGCAATAGCTATAACACAAGTCACTTATTCTTTGGATATTAGTAGAGTTGATTTCAAGTGATAAAAGATATAGAGGGCAAGTAATGCAAAAAATAAATAAGTGATATAAGTGTTAACAACATATTTTTAATTACTAAACTGTGAAAAAGGTATGGAAAGATTTTCATAAAATATTTGTTTAGTATAAAATTGATTGAAATCTATCTATCTTAGATAGATCTAAGACTAGCAAAAGAAAAGGAAAAATAAAACAAAATAAAACAAAACATGTGAGTGGGTTTAAACTATGACACCTAGAATTATGTCTGAAGGGCTAATAGGAAAGGAGTCACATTATGAGCCATGTTAGATATCAAGTGATGTTTTAGTTTGCTGAAGTTGCCAAAACGCACCATACCCGAAACGGGTTGGTTTTACAGTGGGGTTGTATTGATTTACAAATGTACAGTTCTAAGGTGATGAAAATGTCCCAATTAAAACATCAAGAGGATGATACCCTCTGTTAAGAAAGGCTGATGGCACCTGGGGTTCCTCTGTCACATGGGAAGGCAAATGGTCAGTGTCCTCTGTTCCTTCATTCCCGGGATTCATTGCTTTCAACTCCTAGTTTCAGTTCGAGAGTCTCTTGCTACTCTCTCTCTCTCTCTCTCTGTGTGTGTGTGTGTGTGTGTGCATGTCTGCCTTTTATCCTCTATGAAAGGGCCCCTGTAACCCACCCTGAATTTGGTGGGTCACATCTCATTGAGACAACCTAACCAAAGGTTCTCACCCACAATAGGTCTGCAGCCACAAGAATGGATTAAAAGCCTTTTCTGGAGTATGCAGCAGCTCCAAACCAGCCCAAGTGGTAAGACTCACTGCAAACCATCATGGTAGCTGTACTGCTGATGCAGTAGGAGGTGATTTTAACTAAACTTCCAGGAATCACTCCAGGCTACAGACTGAACCAAAGGAATAGGAAAGAGGGTGTTTCAATTTCCAAGGTTGCTCAAAATAATACCATGAAATGGGTCCATTAAACTATGGGAATTTATTGGCTCATGGTTGTGAAGCCAGGAAAATGTCAAAATCAAGGCATCATCAAAGCAATGCTTTCTTCCCAATCTCTGGCTGCTGGGGATTCTCGGTTCCTCTGTCTGCTGGTCTCTCCCTTACCTTCCAGATTTCAGTGATTTCAGGTTCATGCTTCTGTGGCATGTCTGAAATGCCTCTCTTGTCTGAATTTTATAAGGACTCGAATAATAGTATTAAGAACCATCCTGAGGGCGGGCCATGGTGGCTCAGCAGGTAAGAATGCTTGCCTGCCATGCCTGAGGACCCGGGTTCGATTCCCGGTGCCTGACCATGTTAAAAAAAAAAAAAAAAAGAACCATGCTGATTGAGGTGGGCCCCACCATAATGGATCATCAAAAGAGCCTATTTACTATGGGTTCACACCCACAGGAATGGATTACATTTAAGAACGTATGTTTTTATGGGCTACATACAGCTTCAAACCACTACAGTGGGTTCACTGTTAGCTTAATCGTTAGCGTGAACCATATCATCTATCTATTTAAATAATTTGCCTGAAATGTACGTTTCTTGGACTCAGACCAATAATTAAAATCATTTTATTTAGTTGAAAATTTATTAAAGCAAAATTTATCTGGTTCTTTAGCATAGATATTTGCTCCTTTACTCTTACCAATTCTCTACCGTAATGCCATATTATCAGATAAATTTGCCCTGCCCATCCTGTATAAATTAACTTGTGAATTCGTTATATGGAAAAAACAAATTTGAGCATTTAAATCCTCATTGAACTTTGATGAGCACTGGACCCACATTGCAACATATGTCAAACCTTACCCCAATTTTATAATTAGCATTGCTTTTGTTAAAGTTAGATATTATACATCAGATTGGCTAATTTTTATACTTTATTTGTGAGCCTGAAAGTAACTGAAAAGTCATTCCTCATCTTACTTTTCTGCCATACTATACAGTTACTTGTTCGTTTATTTTCTGAATTATCCTACTAGAATGTAATCTCCATGAGGTCAGGTGCTTTTATTTTCTTCACCTCTAAATCGCCAGGTCCCAGAACAGTGCCTGATATATTATAGGCATGCTGCTATTTGTTGGATGAATGAATGAATGAATGAATGAATAAAGCATTTTAGAGAAAATATTCCTGTTAGAGACTGCGTGTAATATGTTTACATACAACCTCCATATTCTCATATTCCCTTATTCCACCCACAAATAAATCTGGATAGGTTATTTTCACATGTTGAAATATTCATGCTATCCATTTTTCTGAAATGGGTGGTTAGAAAATATTAGATATTTCATTAAATTTTAATGTAGCACTGATAACTGAAATCATTAAATCTTTTAGAACTTTCTTATTTTTGAATAAGTAGCTTTATTTTAGGAATCTAGATACAGGCATATTTATACTGATACTAAAAGAATAGGGGATAAATTTGTGACGGATATTATGTAGTTTGGTTAAAACTTAAAATACTGCTATTCTGTGAAGACCACTGATTAGATACTTTCTTTTTACATTTGTCATTCACATGTAAATGACATATGACATGCAGTACTTATCAAAATAATATAATTATCTTTTTTCATCATATTGTTTTTTGATATAAATAGTTTTTAGACCAGGAGAATCCTGCAGTACAAATACTCATATTCTCTATTTTATGTTCTAAGACTGGTGTTATTTTGAACAGGAGTATTTAACCACTTAGTTTTAAAAACTATTTTTCCTTATCCAGAAAGTAAAATTAGATAAGACAAAATGGTACTTCTTGCATCAACTCAGCAGAGTCATGAAATTCAAAAACAAAATAAAGTATTATGTAAATTGAGGTTTTCTTCCTCCAATTACTAAAATTCAATTCCTATAATAACTTTTCATTTGGATTTATCTTCTAAAAGTTAAATAGTTGGAAATTGGTCATAAGGGAAATGTGACAAAAGACAGAACTCTCATATCTAAGTATAAAAATTAAGCTGATAATTCATACGAATTTTCTGAACAGAAATAAACAGGAAAAAAAATAACAGAGATTTGTAACCAAAACCACATCATTTAATGTTATCAAAATTTCCAAATCAGTTTATGTGGGAATTATTGCCCTAAATTTAATTTGGGGGCTGAGAAGAATTGAATTGACTTAGTACACAGCATGTAAATTAGATAAAGGGCTATATGATTTCTCTAACTTGATACTGGTAAAAGAGTGAACAAAATATCATTTTGGAATTTTTGAATCCATCTATTTCAAAATATAAATATAAGAAGGATTATGTGCATAGACACATGAGGCATGTATACAAACAATTTTATTTAAAATAAAATTTCACAAAGAAAAAGATTTAAAAATTGTTCAGTGGCAAATAGTTCTCACCAATAGTGCCATGGTTCTGCTAGAATGAGATAATTTAGTAGACGAGTGCAAAAGAATAGGAAACATGTCATGATTATAGATTGAAATTCACATGATGAATAACCAATGAAACTAAATATGTTTGTTCATTTTTGTTTTCCAAACAAGAACAATTCTCTGAGGAGTTAAATGTGTGGGGCTAAATACTCTAATCATATCCACCTCAAATGAAATCTGTGGTCTTTCAAGATGATTTACAAGTTTTGATCTACAAGTACAGTTGTACTTTCAAGGACATTCTTTTAAAAAATAATATATCAAAATCAAGTAGCATTTATCCCTGGTATGCAAGGTTGGTTCAACATACGAAAATCAATTAATATAATACACCACACTAACAGAATGAAGGGGGGAACACATGATCATCTCACTTGATGCAGAGAAGGCATTTGACAAAATCCAGCACCACTTCATTAAAAAAAAAAAAAAAAAACTGAAGCACTAGGAATAAATGAAAATTTCATCAAAATGGTAACAGTCATATATGACAAATCTATAGCTAACTTCTTACTCAATGGTGAAGGACTAAAAGTCTTCCATATAAGATCAGGGACAAGACAGGATGTCCACTGTCATCACTGTTATTCAACATTGTCCTGGAAATTCTTGCCAAAAAATTAGGCAAGGAAAAAAAAAATAAAAGACATCAATGTTGGAAAGGAAGAAGTAAAATTTACCCTATTTGCATATGATGTAATCTTATAACAGAAAATCCTGAAAATTCCACAACAAAGCTCCTAGAGCTAATAAATGGATTCAACAAATTGGCGGGTTACAAGATCAAAACCCAAAAATTATTAATGTTTCTGTACACAAGCAATGAACAATCAGAACAAGAAATCAAGAAAATAATTCCATTATAATAGCAATTAAAAGAATCTTAATTTTTAGGAATAAATCGAAACAAGGATGTAAAGTTCTTATACACAGAAAGCTATAAAATGTTGCTAAAAGAAATCAAAGAGGACCTAACCAAACTGAAGGACATTCTGTATTCATGGATTGGAAGATTAAATATAAAAAAAATATCATTCCCAATGTAAAAAGTAAGCGATACACTTTCAGTTTCCATATTACCTTGATGTAACTACCGCTTGTCAAATTTGGTGTAATTCAAAACAGAATATCTACCTCTAGGTACCTGAAAAGGTACGCAAAATACCTCTACTTTTGTTAATTCCTTTTCATTTCTTCTCTTCTCAGCAATAAATTTTATAATTATATAATGGGAGTATGAAATGGGCAGTATCTGCAAGTGAATAATGAAAAAAATTCTGATTTCCTACCCAATATTTTTATGGAAAAGACAAAATACACAAAATGGCACACTTATATCTTAGTGGACTCTTTCCTATCAAGCATACTGTTGAGGACATAATGAATGAAAAGAGGTTATGCACTTAAGACAATATCAAAAGCAGTATGGAAAATGTCTGATCTGATAGATTGTTCTAAGTTTTGAGGCTAAACATAGTCTAAACTCTTCAAATACTCTCTCCAGTTTCAGAATGATTAATGCAAAATTAGTTGATATAATTTCTATTCCATTCTTCCACTTTGCCTTTCTCTTATAGAGATATTTCAAATACAAGAACAGTAGACAACCTAGGATCACTCTGTGGCATTTAATCAAATATCTCATTGAACCAAATATCTCAAGATTCCTTGGTGAAATTACTCTCTACCTCTAGGGAACATACAGAAGA
>PVIY010012423.1:0-62067 GCA_004026745.1 Myrmecophaga tridactyla | reverse complement strand
AAAAAAAAAAAAAGGCTGTTTTGTAGTTAAAACTGCCTTAAATTGCCAAGCATGAGAAATTCAAGGGCTACAGACAGATATGCCTTAAGAGAATCCCCATTAGCAGAAGCTGCTAATTTGCTAACTTTGAAATTGTTGTGTACCCCAGAAAAGCCATGTTGTTTAATCCTGATTCAATATTACAGTGTGGGTTCTTTTTAATTAAGCTCTTCCCATAGAAATGTGATCTCCCAGTTGTGGGTAGGACCTCTTGATTAGGTGGTTTCCATGGAGATGTGTCTGCACCCATTCAAGGTAAGTCTCTTACTGGAGTCCTTAAGAGAAAAACACTATTCTTAAAAACTTCAGAACTGACACAGAGAGAGAGAGCTTTGGAGATGCAAAAAGAAAATGCCAGAAGCCAAAGGACCAGCAGACACCAGCCACCTGCTTTTCCATCTGACAGAGGTGTTCTGGATGCATCTGCCTTTCTTAAGTCAAGGTATCTTTCTCTGAATGCCTTAGTTTGGACATTTTTATGGCCTTAGCACTATAAACTTGTAACATAATAAATCCCCTTTGTATAAGGCATTCCATTTTCGGTATATTGCTTTCTGCAGCTTTAGCAAACCAATATACTAACCAAAAGCCATTAAGCCATTTGGATTAAATTACAATCCAAGCATTATCATTTTGCCTCAAAATTAAATGCTGTTCCCTTTGACTCCCATTCCTATCCAAAATAGAGTCCCTCCTAAGCTTTATCATGAATAGGCCCTACAGAACGAAGAGGAGAATCAGATTTTCAGTCAGTGTTATTGATTCATCTTTAGCATTGCTTGTAGCTTTTATGATTACTCTCTTTGAGCCAATTTTTGATAGAATTCTGTAAAACAGGAGAATACAAAGTGCACTAGTTAAATGTGGATTTGGTTAACCTTACTCCAAAATTACAACACATTTTCACATCTAGATTATTATTATGTATATAACATAATATATAATATATATTTATATATTATGTAATTTATATAGCATTCACTATTATATATAATATAATTTTATGATATTGGCTGAGGTCTTTCGATTGTATGGCTTCCTCAGATGGGATGAATGGGTTCTGCTCCATATGGGCTCTCCCCCTTAAGCATGCTAGCTTGGGTCTATCTAGGTTGTGAGAGGAGTCTAGAAGCAAATGCATAAAGCTAAGCTCAGAAACAACACAATATTTGCCACATTCTATTATCCAACATAAATCATAAATCTAATCCAGATTCAAAGATTAGGACGTAGACTCCACCTCATAAAGGGGGGTGCTGCACACTCATATTTCAAGAGGTATAGAATAAAGAAGAGGAAGAATTAGAGTCAACATTTGAATCTGTTTACCACAATGCATGTATTATAGGAGATAGTAAGCACTTAACAAGAATTGAAATTATAAACACAGGGTGGCCTCAGTGGCTCAGCAACAGAGTTCTTGCCTGCCATGCCAGAGACCCAGATTTGATTCCCAATAATTGCCCATGCAAAAAAGAAAAAAAACAGTGTTAACACAGATAACAAACCTTCCAGCACTTGGTATTTTCATTCATTTTCTTTTTTTATTTCCCATCTGGTGTGTCTTCATTTTGGTAGCATAGTGTGGGGTCAATTTTAGGAATATTTATATCTAATACAGATTTTTAATCTCTCATCTATATATTACCAAATACTTATTCATATAATCAGAACATGACTGTTTCCATTTTCTTCTCTTTAGTGACAACAAGGCAATTTCCTTTCCTGACATTTGTGTTCAAATTTTGATTCCAGACATAGTCACATGACTACATTAAGGATATTTAGGATGCAATTTTAAATGATTTGCATTAATGTTAATACTTACAAAATACATTTGCATACTAATGGAAGTACTGAACAGCAAATGTTATAAGATCACAATCCTATTTTAACAACAATTATATCAAAGTTTAGTACAATATAATAAGTCTGTATTCTTCAAAGTTACAGGAAAACTATGTCTCCTAGTCTCCTAGTTTGCCTATATATTTGAAATGTAAACTTTCCTTCAGAATAGAGCATAATAATGGGATAAAATTATTGATGATGTCGAAAATATATAAATAACTTATATAATAGCTTAAAAAATTTATGAGAAGATACAGATGTAAAGAATAGTCACACATAAAATACAGGACTCACATATACACTCCACCAACAATACCTTACATTGCTTAGAAAATTTGTTACAATCAATGATAACACTTTTTAATAATTGCAATAATTGCACACCTAATGCAAACTATGGACAATAGATAATATTACTATTACAATAATCTTTCCCCAACTGTAACAAAGGTAACTACTGTTAAAAAATTATACAATATACTGTATTACATGGTTTGTTTATTTTGAACATTGCTCCAATGGATGAGGGGGCCTAAGGGTACAATGACTGTGGAGCCAAATGGTGAACTGTGATAGATAGCTGAGGGAATACTGAGCAACTAAAAAAGGAATGATGATTTCTCTCTTTTATTCCATTTTCTGGAGTGATGCAAATGTTCAAAAAAAATGATCATGGTGATGAATACACAACTATGGGATGATAGTGTGAGCCATATCATCCATGTATGGAATGTTTGCATATTAAGAATGTTTGTGTGTTTTATGTTGTTTTATTAATAAAAACATTTAAAAAAGAAAGGAATGATGATGTAAGGCATACAATGAATTGAGTGGGTCTTGGGGACAACGTGTTGTGCAAAAAAAGCCAGAAATCAAAGAACAGATATGCTATGGTCTCATTTAGAAAATATTCATACGAAAGTTGGACCTAGATTGCAAGCTCTTAAAGCAGCCATATGTAATCCAAAGGTAAGTATAATATCAGATTCTGAGACACAGAACTATATGTATTTCCCTGGAGCTAAGTACCTCTGTGATACCTCAGATTCAGAGCCAAAGCTCTACAGCTCTGAAAGTCAGCCTTGCTACTTATAATAGTAGTTAAAGTAACCGAAAAAGAAATCAGGCTTCAACTAGAGATAAAAGTGAAATTAATCAGGTTGTGACTTAGATAAATCATAAATCAGTGCAAAAGATGTATATATTTAGAGCTTCACCTACTGCATGAGACCAAAGACAGAGAGGTTTATAGTGTCTAGAACCTAAATTTTCTGTAACATACTATCTAAATCAAGCTGTCTGTATAACTCATTTAAACAACTGAAACACATGGAGACCAGAATGGAAACGAAGGCCTGTAATTCTGTATAGCTTAATGTAATATCTGGAGACATCCCATACTATGTTGGGCTGATAATTAAAAAGAATTAGTAGAGTCCCTTGAGAGACTGGAGAAAAAATATAGAACTATTAAACATTTCCATCTGGGAAAACCCTTGGTCCTTTCTCAAACATTAGGGACTCCAAAAAAAATTAGGCCAAGCCCTTGGTTTTGAGGCTTTCCCTTATGAAACTTATTCCTGTAGTGGAGAAGCTAAGACTAGCTTTATGTCTAAGATAAATTATGTCTAAGAGCTGCTTTCAGGAAACCTCTTTAGTTGCTCAGATGTGGCCTCTCTCTCTCTCTAAGCCCAACTCTGCAAGGAAAAAACATTAACCTCCCCGCTACAGATGACATGACATTCAGGGGTGAAAGTCTCCCTGACAACATGGGACATGACTCCAGGGATGAGTCTGGCCCTAGCACCACAGATTCGGCAATGCCTTCTTAACCAAAAGGGGGAAAAGAAAGCTAACAAAACAAGATATTAGCGGCATTCAGATAGAGTCGAGAGACTATTCTGGGGGCTACTCTTATGCAAGCTTCCACTAGCTATTGCTAATTGCCATAGTTTGCCAACCCCAAAGCAACATCATACCTATTAATGTAAAATAACACCTAGGGCTTTCAGACTATAAAATTTTCTTGCACTAAGTTTACTTTCCTGAAACCCATTACCTCCAGGATTCTTGGGCTAGATAAGCCTTGGAACCCAGAGAGGCATGCCTCTCAAGAATATCAACTAATTCCATCCTCTATTCTGTATTCTCAACACCCCTTTACAACATGAACAAGTTAAAAGGGCATAGCCAAAGATCCTTATAGACTGGGAGAAGGATCAAAGGAGAAGGAGGAGTTATAACTGGGAAGATAATGTTTTAACAAATAAGTATGACTGTTGAATCTCTACTGATATTTATTTTAGCCTCCAGTGTTTTGGAGCAGCTTGAAGGAAAAGCCTGAAACTGGAATGGTTCCCATACAAACTATGGAATCCGTTCTATAGCTGCTTGTCGGAATGTACTTTGAAAATTTTACTGTTTCTTTTTCTGTATATATATTTCACAATAGAAAAGTTAAAATAGTACAATATACTTTATATATAATAACTTACAGTAGGTATATTTTTACCATTGAAATTAAAGTTTCAAAATGTTATTGAAATTCAGTATCTCCAGTTCATAATAACAAAAACCACTATTTCTTCAATACTAACACTTGGAGTCCCTTGTGAATGCTTTGTGCCAGCTTCAGTGCTTTGTATATATATAACATAAACTTCCCCAGAAGATCATTAATTACTGAAGGTGAGGGATTTGTCCACCTCTTTTACTTCTCTCAAAGCAACAGAACATAGATCTATTCTCGAGATATTTAAATTTGCATATATGGGTTGATTTATTTTAAAAACAACAGAATTATGTTACTCTGAATAATTAATCTGGATACTGGTTATCTCAATAATGTGCACTGATTAAAATCTCAGCATGAAAGCAAAATATAAACTAAAAATATCCATGTTCTTTTATGTTGTTAACTCATTACATGATGTGCCACATTTCTGGGTCCTACAAACTTAAGAAATAATATCAAGATAATGAAAAAAGTTTATACTTTGAACAATAAATGGCATCAATAGATATTTTATAATTTTCTTTTTAAATAATTTAGTTTCTTAATATAATTTTTTTTATCAAGAGAACAGGTATCAATGCTTGGTGGAGAGATGACAGCATTGATTCAACATTCACCAGTTTTTGAATAACTGCACTGGATAGTGTTCTGATAGCTGAACATGCAATCTACTGCACTGGACATAGAATCTGAAGAACTGGACTGGTGGGCAATATATCCTTCTAGATAGTTAGTGAAGTCGTACAAACTACCTTCACAATACTTTATTTTGGTTTTAAAATTATGCCTTTGAGTGAGATTTGACTTTAAGAATCTTAGAAATTTACATATCTCTGCTCTCTGAGGCTTAAAACATAGCCTATACAAATGGTATCACTTTTTCTTAAAGTAATCGTTTATTTTTATTTTTCACCATATATGTAAGCATTTCCTCTGTTCAATGTTTGCAGGCCTAAGTATGAAAATTAAGAACAATGTTATGTACATAAGATTGTAATACTTTGTAACTGTACTAAAATTCTGCATTCTCCTTCCTTGAAGTATATTAGCCAATAATGTGTGTCTTTTGCTATAAGTAAAGTTGTTTTTATTTTATGTGTCTTGTTTTTTTCACATAATTGGAAGGATTAAAAATCAGGATTTTATATTGTTACCCAAGTTTCTTTTGGTCAGATTTGTTACTCAATTCTTATGCTAATGAAATAAAGAGTTGCCTTAAGGTTTGAACAAATAATCTAAAAGATTGATTATCATAACAAAAATGGAAAGACAGTATATTGGGAGTTGACCTTTAACTATAAATAAATGCCATTGGTCTTAAAATACTTGATACATCAATTAACACAAATAAAAAATACTTGATACATTAATTAACCCAATAAAAAAACGGTAACTATATATTGAGATCATGGGTCATTTTACCTATTTTGATTCTGAAAATGGAGCTAATGTTTATTGATTATTAAAAAATGGGTATTCTTATATATGTTTCATTTATTAATTTGATTTTTTCACTTTTATGATGCAAGAATTTTTATTCCTAATTCAGAAGTGAGGAAATTGTAGCTTAAGATTCTTAAAATTCCCCAGTTTTGCAGCCGTATGAAGTGGCAAATCTTATCCATTTTGGTACCACATAACTCCAAGCTGGTGTTCTCGTCCCCATTACAGTAATGGAGTCCAACCACTCCCATCACTTTTCTAGCAGCTGTTCCTCAAGGATCAATACCACACATTGCGTAAACCTGTGACTCTGCAAACACTCATGGTTTCCTTACCTCCAGCTTTTTAAAAACTTTCTCAGCTCAGAACTATCTATCTGTATATACCTTTGGGAAAAGAAGTTGTGACTCAACAAAACTCCATTTTTCTACCCCTACCCTGGCATGCACTCACACGCTTTCATGTGCGCACACACACACACACGCCTATGTGTGCATATGGGATTTTGTACTGCGTTTATTCTTTATTGCTAAAATATTAGGTTAGTTAATGTATGAAATTTAAACTCTGGATTATAGGTTATTATTAACCACTGACAATTTTATAGCACTGCTGTGATTACTAGAATTAGCACTACTATGGACTAATAGTTTTAAAATTCATATAATCTGCTAAATATTGCACATACATTATATTCACTCAATTTTCATCCCTAAACTATATTTTAAAATGTCATGTGCTTAAACAATGCTATATGTATGACAGACAGGGTGCCTTGTTCATTGGGATAGTTCAGAAAAATGATTGACTTGCACAGCCTGCTTATAGTTTGACCTGTTAGGAAATCATATGGAAAAATATTAATTATTAGAATCTAAAGCAACATTCATTTTTAAATAATGTATATTCATATGAATAGATAAGAGAACAAGATATCCAGCTCTTCAAGCATCTGAAGAAACCAGCTGAACTGTCTGGTGCCAAAAACAGTCTGATGTCTAGGGAGCAATCACTAAATGTAGGACATGACAAGGAATGTAAAACAATATAAGAAAACTGCATTAACACCAGTATTTACAGAAGGTCAGAATCTTAAAGAATATATTTTAAGTGCAGTACAGCTAGTTCCAGAATGAACCAACACACTAGAAATGAGCATAACCCCCTTTCTGAGATGGTAGTAGCTTACTGAGTTTTCAAGAAGAGGACCTATATTACTTCTGTCACCCTCCTTAAATTGACAGTACAAGGAATAAAAATAAGGGTGGAGCCAAGGGCAGATGGGTTGCAACCTGCTACTGAAAATCAGGAGCATCATAATCACTCCTGCAAAGAGCACAAGTGTAGCTGAATCCATAAACCCAGGAAGCCTCTAGTGACCTGGATTGTCCTTGACACTGAGCCCCACATCGTTAAGGAGGGATTCAGCAGTTAACATCATCATTCTGTACACTTAGAGAGCTGATTATACAGTCAGAGTGCTGATTAGAGGAAAAATATATTGATATAGGAAGATAAATCTTGGAATGTCAGCTTCATCACACTGACTAAATTGCTTGGTTATGAATTGGCCCTTGTTGGGAGAGCCCACAGCATAGATTCTCTTCCCAGTCTCCTCAGTCTGTTAAATTCCTTAATGGGCAATCAGCTAACTCCAGAACTAACTATAGCTCAAAGAAAAAATTCCAAGAGCAGTTTGTGAAGTTGGATTTTTTTTCTGCCAGATGTTGCACGTGGTAATACATGAGAGATTGGTAAAAAGTCCTAAGTGTCTGTGGAAAAAGAATAACTTTAAAGAAGATTCTAAATAATCCTAAGAAGAAGAAAACATTTTGAATAGAGCTGTGATTAGAAAAGTGGTTTTATACAGTATCTACTTTGTGGCCTCAAATACATACAAGAAAGATGAATTCTATAAAATAACAAGGAGATGATAAATAAAAAATTGAGGTAAAATGCCCACTAAGATGGTTATAATTAAAAAATTAAAAATAACAAGTGCTGGTGAAGATGTGGAGAAATTGGAACCCTTCTACGTTGCTGCTGAGAATGAGAAATGATGCAGCCAGTATGGAAAAAACCTTGGTGGTTCCTCTATCAGTTAAATACACCATATGACCCAACAATCCATTCTTGGGTATATGCCCCAAAGAATTGAAAACAAGTATTCAAAGAAAAACTTGTACATGAATGCTCATGACATCACTATCCATAAAAGCCAAAAGGTGGAAATAACCCGGTAGATCAGTAGTTGAATGGATAAACCCATTGTTGCATATAAATGTAGTAGAATATTATTTAGCCATAAAAAGGAAGGAAGTAATGACATGGGCTACAACATGGATGAATCTGGAAAAAAGTTATGCTAAGTGAAAGGAGTTGTACACAAAAGGCAGCATATTATATGATCCCATTTGCCTGAAGTATCCAGACTATGTAAGTCCATATGTAGAGAAAATAGAGAAGTGGTTATCAAAAACTGGTGAAAGCAGAAATTGGAAGAAATTGATGAATGGGTGTCAGGGTTTATTTGGGGATGATGAAGGTAGAGATGGTGGTTGTACAATATTGTCAGTGAACTAAATGGCACTGAATTTTTTCACTTTAGAAGAGGTCAATTTGATGTTATGTGGATTTTATTTCAGTTTTTAAAAAAGGTGAAAATTTGAGGTGAAAATAAATTTGGATGGACCAAGGCAAATAGAATGAATGCCAGGAATGAAAATCTGGTGGATTTCCAAAGCAAATGAGGAGTTCAGGATATTGCACACAAAAAAGAAATAAACAAACAATAAAACAGGCAAAAACACTGCAAATTAATGAAACTCTAAGAAGAAATCAGAAGAAAATAAAGCAGGAAAAATAATCTGTGGTATAATAAAAGCATAGTTTCCTGCCCTGATAAAAATTCCAAGTGCACATACAAAAATATGTTACTAAATTCCAAGAAAAATAAAGCAGTAGTCTTACAATGAGGTACTTGGCAGATAATATTTAAAGAGTTTAAGCATGAAAAGAAATGCTGCTCACATATAAGGAGGATATATAGATATTCTACAAAGAAATAGTATTTACCCATGTGTGCTTTCAGACATATTTCATAAAACACAATGTGAAAAAAAAACAGAATACAATGTTGAGTGTTAAAGTGATATATTTGATATCACAAAACTGTTTATCATGTACAATTTTATTCATATATGCATCTACAGAAATTTTGTTAGATTTATAAAAGTCGATAAAACTCTATCAAAAGAGACACAGTGATTGAACAGATAACTCACAAAAGAACATTTAAAAGTACATAAACATTAAAAAACATGTAAGCATAGTAGAAATTAGAGAAACTAATTAAACATTAATGACATGATTTCTCTGATCAGCCTGGGCCAAATTTGAAACACTGCTCAAAATGTGGATCAGCAATGAATGATCTGCATCTCAATTATCGTGAATACGGTTTGCCACAGGAAAATTTTTGGTTGCCGATTGCACGGTAGCTATATAAAATAAAGATGTACACATCCCCAGATAGACCAAGCCATGCTGTACTTAGGGATTTATTCTGTAGTATCTGTCCTACAAAAGCCCAGGACTAAGTATACAGATATGTTTATTTTAATTGATAAGGGCTAAACAACAGGACAACGGAAGAGTAGGTTTGACCATCCAGGCGATCATTGGGGTAGCTGTGGCACCAATAACAATAAAGCAGTATCTGACAATTAGAAAGTCATAATGAGTCCACTTTTCCAATTATAATTTAGATATGGCAAAAATCAAATTTTAAAGCAATTTGTTCATGATGACTTATTTTGTAAAAATATATATTATGCATATGCTGTATACACAGTATATATGTTTTTTCATAATAGGACATAATAAAGTGCATATGAATCTACAGCTTGTTAGGCATGGCAAAGCTTCTGGAAGACCACCCCCACAAGCTTACCGAAGTTGAGCATTAAAGAGCAGAATTGGGGATGGAGGTACTTATATGTTCCTATGGCTCTTATTTTTATAAACAGTGTTGGTATTGCAATTAAAAATTGATATAAGGAAATGGAAAAAGCTTAAGTAGTTAAATATAAATGATTACTTTGTACATGATTTTCAAATGCATAAAAGGATTCTTGAGAAAATATACATGTTGTAAAACTGAATAATAAAAGAAAATTTGCTGGTGTACTGGATTATGCCTCAAGCACACATTCTTAGGCAGAAAGGAAAATAGGATAATACAAGAATGAGGATTTCCTCATTATACCAGGTATAACCACTTTTTGATTTGATAATTAAATGATTTTGAAAAAACACCACAATCATAAAAATATTTAAAAGTTAATTATTGCCAAAATGTTCTAGATCTAGAAAACTTTGGAGATTGTTATTGTTATTTTCAGGGACATCTTAATCCCAATTTAGATAAATTCTTCCTAAATTTAACCTATATTTCAAAACATTGAATTTCATTTTACAAAGCCTGATAAGTGCCTGACAAAATTATCTGAGAAAGACAGGTCAAAAGAGAGAAATAGAGAGAGTGTGTTTAGGCATAAAAAGAGATTAAAGTTCTAAATAGCATATATTAAAATAGTAATGAAACATCACAAGCTACTGTTTATTATAGAAAGCAAATGTGATTAAATCATTTCAAAAGTCCTCAAATGAACACTTTCAAAAGTTATCAGGAGTCTCTAGAATCCCAGTGCAACTAATAATTAATACCTCCACAAAATTACTGCTGGCCCAACAGCAGTAATAATGTAATTTTTGATGGCATGACTGGATAACCAAAAGTTAGTATTTTAATCAATAATCCATTCAAGAATCATTAAGGAGGAAATACATACTCAGGTTGTAGTTCAAAATCTCTTTGTTTTAAACACATTCTGGCGAAATTGAGTGTTTGGAAGAAAACACTAGAAAACAAAGTGGAATGTTCTCTTAAGAAATACTGCATCATCATCTCTTTTGATGTCAGAGAATAGAAAATTATGTGTAATATAAAACAGTTAAAAGGATTTCAGGAAAGGTAAACCCTGAAGACATTTTAGAAACATTTGAACATCTATTTACGCTATCTTTCTAACATATTAATTTAAATAATCTCTTACTTTATAAGTCTAAAGTGTGACCATTTAATGGTAGTGGTACATAAAAGTGAATAATACAAAAATGGCACTTTTATCCAAAGAATTATGACAATTAATTATAATAAAAGTCAAAGAAAAATAGTTATCACATGGATAGATGCTCCAAATGTAATACGATGAAGCATACTATTCAAGAAAATATGTTCTAAAGATAAATAATAAAATTTCTGTTTGCTTTGAGGACTTCTGAAGATATATATGAGAAACCATTAGTGAGTTAGAAGATCAAATAGAATTTTAGAGTTTGGAAAGGCAAAATAAGATGGTTTTCCATATGCCTTATATATAACTTATAAAAGGAAAATATAGAGAAAATGGGAAAATACTTATTCAGCCACAATGGGGGGAGACTTTCCTCATGATTAAGAACAACATTTCACTTTGAAATGGTATAGTGAGTCCAGAACAAGTTAAATAAAACCAAATCCACATCTAATGAACATAATGAAATTTAGGACCTCAAAAAACAAAAAAAGAAAAAACAAAGAATAAATATGTCAACTAATTATACTGCTGTACTGTGGTACTAATCTAACCACCACACTCCTAAATAAATAGTGGGTTAAAGATAAAATTACAATAAAAATTAATACAAATTGAGATCAGAATACTATATAAGAAAACCTGTGCAATACAACATACATTTTTAAAGAGTTGAAAATAAAAAAGATGTAAAATAGATTAGCTAAGTGCTCAACTAAATAATTTAGAAGACCCCTGGAGTATAATCAAAGGTCATAAAATTAAAAAAAGATTTGACCTAAAACTAAAGTGTTGGAAGTGATTGCATGTTTCAGTTTCTTCATTATATGTACGTGTTCTTTTTTTCAGAAAATTTCTGCAATTCAGTTTGCTTTCAATACAACAGAAATGGCTTTAAACAAATATCTTCATGTTTAATTATAATATTGCATAAAAGAACAACTGAAGATATCACACAGAGTCCTAGTTTGAAGTTCCTTTAGTTTCATTTTGTTTATCAAGCACTAGAGATACATTTTAGAGAAATGTTGAATTTACATAGTAAAAAGTAATCTGATATAAACTGGAAAAAATTGAATGCCTGATGAAATACTTTAGTTTACATTTTATGTTTACCATTTCAAAAATGAACAAATGACCAATTGTTACACACCAAACACAAATTTGACAATAAAGTCATTATGATTCTGGTATTAATATTTGCCCTATAGATAACAATAGTAGTTTATTATTTTATTTTGTCATATTAAATCCAGTATCCTATACTCCATGTTCTCTGGATGATGGTTTAATGAAGAAAACAAAGCTTAATATCTTTAAATTTAGATTTCTTAAAAGCTCATTTCCAACTCTTCCTTCCTTCAGAAAAGAACAAGAAGTGATTAAACTGTTCAAATGCACAATCAGCTGACAAACAACAGTCTACATGACACTTTAAAGGAAGCAATTAATCTCAACATGGCTCAAAGATGGTAAAATTAGCCTTCTTGTGAGTAACTGTTTACATCTTACAGTTTCAAATGAAGTTGCTAATTTTGCATGACCTTTCTGATTATGGACTTTGAGTAAGGACATTTCAAACTTTTATTAGAAAAAAACACTCTTCAGATTGGACTATGAGTGACATATTAAAATTATAAGAATTTATATAAAAATGACACAAGCTCATTTAAAAATCAAAGTAACCTCATGTAATAAAGACACATGCAAAAAAGAAAGAATTACTTTAAATCTCACTGAATGCTAACATTCATTAAATATGATTGCAGATACTTCCATAAAGAGTTATAAAGAGAAGTATAAAAAGATTGACAAGCAAAACACAGTTAGGTTTTAGCCTCAGAATTGGACAAACTCAGCAGCATTTAATGACCTAAGAACAGATACTTACTCTTCAAAAATCCTCTTCTAATCCTATGCTCTTAAAAATATTTTCTTATATTTACTTTTCTATCTTGAAAAGTAGTCTTTTATATTTAAGATTTTAACTTATTTGCAATAAGTTTATAGATTATTAATTACATTTTAAGTGTGTCACTTGTAATAGGACCTGTATTTTCTTAACTTAGAACAATTACTTTTATGAAGTTTAATTTTAAAATTTTCTGTATCTGTTTTGTGAATACTTAAAAACTCTCCCATTTTATATCTCATTTTTTTATTTCTTATTTTTTCTCCTTTCTTGTAATTTTTCATGATGCAAGTTTTTTTTGAGGCAACTTTCATTGAATTATGCAACAGTAGAAACTCCCAAAATATCAGTAAAACAAAGGTTATTCTTGCTTATTTTAAATAGAACTGTCTGTCATATTCACTATTCTTAGATCCAGAATGAAATTTTCATTTACAAAGTGCCTGTCTCAATACAGAGTGAAAGCAATGTTAGAGTTACGTGATAATTTATAAAGCTCTGCCAGAAAGTGACACACAATCATTTTCTTAACATTTCACCAAAGAAGACTGAATATCTAACCTGCTGTCAATAGATGAGGGAAGTATAATTCTCAAGTGACTTCAGGGACACTGTAAGACACATAATGTTGATTAGGTCCTGGTGCCCAGATATTTGCTCAAGTATTGGCCTGCTTGGTACTCCGAGAGTATTATGAAGATGGTATTTGCATCTACAATCAATTGATCACATCTACAATCAAGAATAGAGATTGGCCTCACTAATGTGGGGAGGTCCTTCATCCAATTGTTTGAACTTAAAAGCCAGAACTGAAGTATCATAGTTTAGAAGATGAATCACTGCCTTAACTTCAGCGCTGGTTTTTGCCTGAATTTCCAGCCAGTCAGTTTTCCCTGGGAAATTGGGACTAAGGATCTCAACATCACCTTTATTGTAGTTTCCAGCTTGCAACCTCCCCCATGTAATTTGAATATGCTAGCTCTCATGCTTGTATGAACAAATTCTTTATAGTAAATCTTTTGAATCTCTATATGCCAGGAAAAGCAGTTCCTAGCAACTCAAGGGCAGCACTGAGATTAAGTCTTGACTGTAAGCTATGAACATGGTGAATTCTCTCCTGGAAAATATTCCATATTTTCTCACTGTGCAGGTGGCATTAAATCTTTATCTAGTCGACATTTTTATTGTAGGAATGGTCTTGAAGCTCATGAATTTATGAAGATAATTTTCCTTCTTCTTCCTTGCTTCAAATAAGCCGCATAGCCTTATCTCTTCTCTTTAGGTAAGCATTAAAATCCAGTTTGCTACTTTACTGAGACTTACAATTCTTTACCTAAGAGTACAGGCTCCAGATGATGTAATTAGAGGTGATCCAACTTTTTATCTAATTTTTGAGCATGTGAAGATTGATTACATGCTTAATCATGTATGCAAGAAAATGGCAGCCTTAATATGACCATAGGAATGATTTTTAGTATTATAATGAGGTATAGGTGACTTGTAGGTTAAAATCTAAGCTATTACGCATGGCAGGTGGGCCCACTTTGGTTAGATCCAGTCTCGGTTATCAAGATAACTTTAGAGTGGGTTAGTTCTGGGCTGACCCAAGACCTTTCATTAATAAACATTAACGGCTGTCGTTAGTGATAAGATGCTAAGGTTGAAAAACTGGATAAATGGGTATAAATAAAAGTTAGTTATAAAGTTTTTACAATCACAGGGGCAGAAGATAAGGGTTATACAATCATTATCAGAGATCAAGCAGCTGGGTTGCAATTTAGAGATTTCAGGAATTTCCCTCTGTCTATTCCAATGTAGCAAAAAGGAATATCTATATAATGATTTAGTAATCAAAATTATCCCTTAAATCCTAATTTCTCAGTATAGTTCCTTAAATTAGATAAACTGTTAATACCATGGTTATTCTCTCTCCTTTAATATTAATTAATTTTCATTGGATTGGAGTAGACACTCACATCTGAACATATAATGGGTGCCAAAAATGATTTACTTAAGTGATTTGACAGTGTATATTATATTACATGATGGTGACAGTTAACTTCAATTTTGTAGGATTGGCAAAAAATGTATAGTAATTTGATAAGATGACAGAGAGCTCGTTGCCACTTTTCTGACATGCTTTATGGCAATTCATTACATGTTAATGTGTATTTCTTTTCTGTTATCAATGAGATTTTGAGCAATAGGGGCATAATACTCACATAGCTTTTTCTAGATATTGCTAATTTGCTAATACTAATAAAGGCCTTTTGAAAATTCACATCCTCACTTAGCTAGTTTAAAGGTGGAAAACTTTTATATGTTTAAAAAAAGCAATAGACCAAAGTAAATGTGAAAATATTCAGCAACTTGTTATTTTTAAGCCATAAAATTGTGAAATTATAAAATTTAAAAACATAATTTGCAAATGTCATAAGAAATAAATTTTATTCATTTTAAGGTTCTAAAATGCATCCTTCATGATTAACATAAATATTTAATCTAATTTATTATGCAAAAGGAAATATTTCATAAGAAAAAATATCAAATTATTTTAATACCATTATTAATTGATCTCATATTCACATTTCTTATTTTTCTGTAATTAAAATTCCTCCTAAGAAAAGTACTTATTAATGTATATTATGTACCAGTCACTGCCCTTAATATTGTAACTATAAAGAGGAAATGATTTATGCTTTATTCTCAAGAAATTCAGAATTGAAACCATAGAGATATAAAGAAATAAACAAAAGATCACATAATATTGCATGTAGAAGAGAACATATTGTAGAATTTAAATGTAAAGAATTTTACTAAGAAAAATATAAAGCACTCCTAACTATTTTATCACCTAACAGTCATCTCTTTCTTCTAGAAGTTTTTTTTTTTTAACATTTCAAAAATTTTTAAATGGGAAATGAAATGGGTAAGTTGTCCCATTACTGATGCCTCTAGTGAGAATGGCCCCGGGGTGGCCATAACTACCACCTCCATCCTTTTAGCCAAGCATTTTGCCAAAAGTTATAGAACAAATGTTAACAGCATAAGCAGGATTTCTCATTCTTTCATTAAATAGGATCATCTACGCCTTTTGAATTGCTCCTTACAAAATCATCAAGCTGTTCCTGCTGCTAGGAACTCCATTGGACTACCAGGAGGTAAATGATATGGGTAAAAGGATCATTTATTTCCTCCTCAGTATAACTAGGAGATATATTAGATGGGCCTGAGATCAGTAGTGAAGAGTTAAATAATAGCAGTAAAATATTTTAACAACTGAGTACTGAAAAACACATGAAAAACATATTCAGGTGTTTTTTTTAAATCCTGATTTGATTATCTTGAAAATGTATTTTCCCATATTCATTATTATTATTATTATTTAGCATGGGTCGGCATTGGGAATCAAACCTGGGTCTCTGGCATGGCAGGCAAGAATTCTGCCACTGAGCCACCGTTGCACCAGCCTCATGATTTTTTTTTAAATGTATTTTCTATAAAATCTTAGGTTTCCTATTAAAATGTATGGGAATGTAAATGGATTTTATAAGAATTTATAAGAAATATATCATGTAATACAAAACCAATTATGTGTTGAAAAAAATATAAATAAAATCATAAGACCACTTCCTGAGGCTGGTGTCAAAGTTTACAGATAAAGTTACATAGTTTTCCTTTTATAAAATAAATGTTCTCTTTCTTTTGTTTGTTTATTCCCAGTTGAATCTTCTGCCTTACTACTCCATCTTTGAACAATTTGATATGCTTGTGTAGGGAAGAAAAGCTCAGAAAAATGTTCCACATTTTTTCCTATTGATAAGACATGATTTGAAAATAGAATTTAAATATATATATATCCGTCATGTGATCTTCAAACTAGGAAACTTCATTGAATATGCAAAAGCAGGACTAAATATCAAAATCCTTCCATTGCATTTTTGGCTTATGCATTCCAAATATATTTGTAAAATATATTTGTAAAATATATTTACAATATATTTACAAAATATATTTACAAATATATTTGTAAAATATATTTTATTTATTTATTTTTATTTTTTTACATTGGTAGGTGCTGGAATTTGAACCCGGGTCACTGGCAAGGCAGGCGAGAATTCTGCCTGCTGAGCCACCATCGTACCACCCTGTGAAATATGTTTTCAAAGTAAATGTTCATTAGTATATAGACGTGCATCTTCTATCTAAACCCTGTTTCATTTTCTGTGCTAAATACATACAATTGATTACTATTGTACTAATAGGACTTATTTTTCAACTCTTTAATTCATTCATGTAAATTAATATGTTCCCATATGCCCATAGCCTCAAGCCATTTAGGAAGAAAAATTGTTGAATTTTAATAGCATTTATCTTAATATGAGTGCACATGGAATAACAGGAATACAAAAAGGAGAACTTCTCTTTGTTGGTTCCTTTCACCAATTCAGTAACTTAAGTGAATAAAATTATAGGATAAAACTTCATTTGAACATATTTGGTATATAATATGTACCTGATAATCACATTCATATATATTTTTATTATGTATGCTAAATTTGTGGGGTTTTTTAACCATAGTAATGTTGTAACTTTTTAAAATACCTTTAACAGATATTTCCTGATCAAAGACAAAGTTGTTATGTGAAGAAGAAATGAATGTGAACATGGAAACAGGAAAATAAATTTCATCTCCAGTTCTGAGAATTTATGAAGTTAGTAACAGTTGTTTATTTAGTTACCTATTTGCTATGCTAGTCTAAAATTTTGCATATAATTTTGCATATTTATTCATATCAGCAATAGGAACAATAAATATTTCTATAAGATTTTGCCTCAGGTTTAAGGTTTTTTTTTCCCTACTGGACTGAACTAACATGTATAGTTATGGACAATTGGCAGCCACATTCCTTTTCTGTTGTTTTATCGTCCTTTATATAGGCAAATTAATAATTTTCTCACGTATTTTATATAAATGTCAAAGGCAGACACATATTAGGGTGCTCAACATATTTTATGACTCTTTTTCTTGTTTGCAACCACAATACTCATTCTGTGGTGTTGAAGCATTGGAGAAATTGAAGAACAGATATTATAAAATATCACCAAATGTCGGTGTTAAGCCAGATGTCATAATAAACTACAGAATTATTGGGAGTAAGAAATATTGACAAATAATTGGCAAGGCTGAAATAAATTATGCCATTAATGATGTATTGAACATCAGCAATTTTATTGGTTCTGTGAATGCTATTCATATTTCCATTTTCTACTCTTGATATATTATAGTTCAATTTGAAATTGCAAAAATGTGAGCTCATCAAAATACTTCAACAACAGTCTAATTGTTCTAACCAAAAATAGGGGAGATAAGAAACATGGACTAGAACATTTTCCCTCAGAGGGTCAAGAGGAAATGGTTATGACAGCAAAGGGGAAAAGGCATATGTAACTGTGTAGCATATTTTTCCACAGCAGCAAGTATCAATTGATGTTCATTATATTGGCCAACCTAAGTCCTAAGTAGATACTAATGACAAGTCATTTAAAGTATAATTAATTACTTTGCCGTTCCATGTTGTTGTTATTTTTTCTTATTTAAACCCTTAGTTATATATTTTTAAAAACTTTTAAACCATAGTTTGAATTCCACCCTCCTTTTTTATCTTCACATTTGGAATTTGGCTTTAGATCTCAAATGTGATAGGATGGGATGAAAATCTGAAAATCTTGGCTAATAAGAAAATGAAACTGGCAAAATAAACCCACTTAATAAATAAAATACTGGTATTATAATACTTAATATCATACCATACAGAGCTTACAGAAGACATTGCACATATTCCATTCAGTTTAAGTCTGACTGCTTGAAAATACGGTCCAACATCCTATTTTCCTTGTATCTTAAAGTTCACATTGATGTGAAGTCATAAGAAATCTTTTAAACTATTTCTCAGTGTTTATAATTTGCTATTAAGTGACCATAACTATTCATGTTCATCTTGAGGTTCTTAGTAAAAATTAATAAGAAATTTACTTTGGTTACCAAAATAAGTCACAGAAAAACTTTCTAAACCAATTATTTGAAGGTTCTTAAAATATAATTTGGTTTCATTTCATTTCTCTGTCAACTCTCTAATTTTCTGTCTGAGACAGTTTGGGGAATTGGCGAGGTTCAATAAGCCAACTTCCAACCAGTGTCATGTGGAGAAGGTTTTCCTGTCCTCTTGCGCCAGTGTAAATGGTCATCTTTTCTACCCATTATACTGTCAGAGATTGATTTCAGACACCTGTTTGGAATTACCACTCACTGGAGGATTACACGAAGGTCAGAGCAGTATCAAATGGCTGAGCCAAAAGGACCAGAGCCTGAGACATTCCATCTCACCACAGCATAATGGACTTTTCTTGCAGCTCCATCACCTGCTAAAATTCTTGCTTTTTGTATATGCTCACAATATGGGCCTGCTATCTATAACTTTCTAGTAATGGGTGGATCTGACAAAAGATGATTTTTCTTTGTAGAAGCCACTTTGGGAAACTTTTGCTTTGAACAAAATCGTGAACTTGAGAGGTGCCTTAAAAAAAAGACAACTAATCCAAGATTGTTACTTAGAGCCTGCTATATGACAATCTGTCTCCACAATAGCTTCACTTAAAGGTCATTAGAAAAAGAGAAGGCCAAAAGCAGAACAAAGAGGAACAAATTCCAAATCAAGCCCATAACTCTTAAGTTTCCTGTACTCAGCCCTTTCCCCATAGCTATCCTCACCATGTCCCCTTGACCCCCTGAGAGAAAATGTTCTAGTCCAGGTTTCTTCAAAAATGAAGCCTTCTAACTAAATTTAGCATGCTCACTAGCTCAGAATTTAAATATTGGGCCCAGATTGATTTAAATCTATAATTAAAGATTTCCCCCAAGAAGACCAGCAACTGTTCTTTGAAGAATTCAAAACTCTTTTGAGTGCATATGATCCAGGGCTACCTGACCTAAATCAGCTAGTACATGCATTAGTCAGAACTTCAGATGCTAAATCCTGGATAGTAAAAGATGATTGAACTGACCCAGAAGGGAACTTACCAGATCCCTCTTTCCACAATAAATCTGAGAGTCAAAAAGACCTGAAAAGTAGGACAGAGTTTCCATAGGATTACACATGTTGGCAAAGAAAAGCCTTAAAGCCTCCTCCAAAAATATCCACGGGAAAGCTTTAACCCTCAAATTAAGCAAGTAATCTCAACATCTGCTAAGAACACAATTCTATTAAATTATAAAGTGGGGCAAAGACAAAAGCCAGTTTTTCAAAATTAATTAATGAGTTTTGTATTTCCATGTTTCTGAGGCAATCAACTTTTTTTTCTTTCTTATGAAAAATAACATGTAGAAAAAAACAATAAATTTCAAACCACACCATCGTCATTTTGTAGAATAGATTCCAGAGTTTGGTATGAGTTGCAATTCCACAATTTTAGGTTTTTACAACTAACTGCTACAAGACATTGGACTCTAAAAGAAGTATCAATATAATGATTCAGTAATTATACTCCTTTGTTATAGCCTACCTTCTCTTTATAACTTCTCCAACTCTGGGGTTATTTGATCTTTCCCTGACTCTGGAGTTATTTGGGCTATGCCCATTCCAACATTTTTGTGTTGGAAAGGGGCTGTTGATAATATGGACTAGGGGAATGAAACTAGTTGGTGCTCTGGGTGGATGGCCCATCTGCATTTCAGGATTTATCTGGCCTAGGAACCCATCTAGACGTTGCAGGCTTCTGGAAAATAATCTTATTGCATGGAACTTTGTAGATTTTCATATGAATCCCTGGGTGTTCTTTAGAGTTGGCAAGAATGGTTTTGGGTGGGGTTTGGTAAAGTATGATAGGTAGCAATGCTAACTGAAGCTTACATAAGAGTGACCTCCAGAGTAGCTTCTCAACTCTATTTGAACTCTCTCAGCCACTGATACTTTATTTGTTACACTTCTTTCCCCTCTTTTTGTTAGGAAGGCATTGTTGATCCCACAGTGCCAGGGCCAGACTCATCTCTGGGAGTTTTGCCCCATGTTGCCATGGAGGTTTTCACCCCTAAAAGTCATGTACCACATAGTGGGGAGGGTAATGATTTCACTTGCAGAGTTAGGCTTAGAAAGAGAGAGGCCACATTTGGGCAACAGAAGAGGTCTTCTGGAAGTAACCCTCAGGCAAATCTATAGGTAGGCTAAGCTTCTCTATATAAGTAATTTTCACAAGAGCAAGCCTCAAGATCAAGGGCTTATCCTATTGACTTGGGAGTCCCTAATATTTGACACAGTAACAGGAGATTCTTTGGTGGTAAAGTTTAATAATTCCATATTTTTCTCTCCCATAGCATGTATTTTAGTTTATTTGCAGGTATCTTTCCTCAATTTATACAGGTTTACTGTTCAAATGAGCTAGCATTATATCTGTTAGATGTTTATGATGTAAAACACATAAACTTGCATTTAACTAAATTTAGTTATTGTTATGTCAAAGATTATTTTGATAGTAATTGTGTTTTGTGGTATGGCAGCTTAAAGATAGATTCCAAGATCTTTTGATGACTTAAAACCTTACGTTTACGCTAAATCATGTATGCAAGTTATGCAGGATAAGTTTTTATTAAGAAGAAAAAAGAGAATAATTGCAGAAAATAAATTTTATTTCTTGGGCCAAGGTAAGATTTAGTAGGTTTATTTGTAAGAATGCTTAAAGTTTTCATTTTTAACAATCTTGCAAAACTAGAATTTGTTTTCTCTCTATTAAAATGGCAAATTTTTCTTAGATATTTGTCGGCTTTAAGGAAGAGACTGTAAATGTTTTTTCTTTAATCATTCGATTAATCTGTCATAAGATAGGTGTGGTAGTTAGATTCAATTGTCAACTTGGCCAGGTGAAGGCACCTAGTTCTGTGGCTGTGGACATGAGCCGATGGTATGTGAACATCATCTGTTGCTTATTACATCTGTTGTTGGCTAGGAGGCGTGCCTGCTGCAATGAGTGACGTTTGACTTAATTGGCTGGTGCTTAAATGACAGAGCACAATGTAGCACAGCCCAAGCAGCTCAGCATACCTCATCTCAGCACTCGCAGCTCAGCCCAGGTCTTTGGAGATGCAGAAAGAAATCACCTTGGGGAAAGTTGTTGGAACCCAGAGGCCTGGAGAGAAGGCCAGCAGAGATTACCCTGAGCCTTCCCACATATGAAAAAACCTCAGATGAAAGTTAGCAGCCTTTCTTCTGAAGAACTAACAAAATAAATCCCCTTTTATTAAAAGCCAATCTGTCTCTGGTGTGTTGCATTCTGGCAGCTAGCAAACTAGAATAACAGGCAAACATTCTGTCTTAGCAGAATTATTTCCTATGCTTTATATTGATCTGGTCATCCTTCATTATTTAAGAGGACAAGTATTCTCACTTTTAGAAGAACTAGGTATTATCTTTATAAAATGTCACTTTGGTTAGAGAGCCAAGAATTGTTTCACAGTAACCTAAAACCCTATTTAACTTTTTGACATTTTATTTTTCCCAAATCAAACCCTAGGTGATACCTCCTTGATCTCAAACTGTTTGGGGGATTTTGCAGATTTAGGTATTTTTTCTTATAAAAGAGAAGTATTAGAAATAGGCTTATTTGATATGTTATGAATTGTAAGAGAGTGTTGTCAATTTAAAAGGAATGTTCTAGCCTTCTGAGGTTAAATCTGTATGGGTAAAATATTATTCATAAATATTTCAGAAATTACAGAATTCTTAGAGATTTTTCAATGTCCTCACTCTCCATGACATGTTCTGATGGTGATCTGCCTGATTTTAGACAGCAGTAGAGTGTTCTTGGTAATTATTTATTTTACTCTTAAAAAAAAGTCACATGCCACAAAAAACAATCCTATTTCCTTGTCATTTACATTGTTTTACTCTGGTGTTTCCTTAAAAGTGCTTGCAATAAGCTAGATGTCAAAGCTTCATCTTCAACTAAATGGTTTTAAATGAGAAACAAGACAGATATATAAATCATGTTCTTCTTGTCAATTACATAGCCTGGTAAAACTGTAAGGGTGGGAAATTGAGGGATTCAGGGTCAAATTCCTCAACTGACAGGGTCCCATGAACATCTTCAAATGGACTTTATATAGCTACCCACTTCTATGGGATGTGAATATATACTTATCATATATCTATTTTCTGTGTCATATGAATATATGCTTATCATATGTCTATTTTCTGGATGGATAGAGGCTTTTCCTTGTATCAAGGCTACCATACTTTTAGTAGCTAAAAAATCTATTAGTCTTTAATTTCCCCACCTGGAAAATTCCTGGTAGTCTCAAGCAATAGAAGTACCCAGTTTCCTGTAACACTAATAAAGGAAATTTGCAAGGTCTTATCCATCAACCAAAATTTTCTATGTCTCTACCTTTATCAATAGTCAGGAAAGGCAGCAAGGACAAATGATATCCTAAAACTTAAATTAGTTACATTATCTGAATCCCTCTCCTTACCTTGGCTTAGGGCTCATCCCTTAACCTTCATGACCATTAGATCCAGGCCATTAGGAAAACACCACAATCCCTCTTTTCTCCCAGATTCCTCTATAGCAAACTCTACATGACTTTCAACATGAAGATGTAGTATCCTGGAAGAGGCATCAATAAAAGTCTGCTTTAGATCCTAGATGGAAAGGAATATATGGAGTCATGTTAATTACCATTACGTCTATAAACATACAGGGAATTTACACCTGGATCCACATGACACAACTAAAATGTGCTCCAAGCTTTCGTGAGGTCATTCCATTTCTCAATCCCTGCTTATTCACTCTCCTCCCAACTAAAGCATCTATGTGGCCCAATCTCATCTGCCCAACATATGTGGCCCAATCTTATCTGTCCAGTTTGTGCAGCCATCTCTTACTAGGTAGGGCAGGAATCCCTTCTTCAGCAATGACATTGAGGAAGTGGGAGAAAAAAAAAGCTGTTGCTAAAATCAAAGATAAAAAATAGTTGAAGGGAAAAGGATGAAAAAAGAACCATCGTGTAAATAGCAAACACAAGAAAGCTGGCGTAGTTTTATTAGTACTAGAAAAATTAGACTTTAAGACAAAAAATTGTTAGAGATAAAGAGAAACATTTTGTAAAGATAAAGAGGTGATTCCATCAGTAAGCTATGTTATTCTGTAGAATATTGCACCAAACAACTGTCAAATAAACATTTTTTTTTTCCTCAAGTGCACATGGAATATTGTGCAGAAGAGCCTTATGCTGGGCTATTAAGCAGAACTCCCATCAATTTAAAAGAATTGAAAACATAAAGAACATGTTCTCTGGTTATAATGGAATGAAATTAGAAATCAATAAAAGAATTCAATTTTTGAAATTCATATATATGTGGAAATTAAACAGGACACTCCTAAATACCTAAAGGATCAATGAATAAATCATAAAAAAGAAAGAAAATTATTTGAGCCAAATAAAAATGAATATACTGTAAACCAAAATTTTATGAGAAACAGGGAAAACAGGACTCAGAGGGATATTTAGAACTGTTAATACCTGTATTAAGAAAAATGTCATATCAATAATCTAATCTTCCATGTTAGACACTGAAAAAGAGGAGAAAAATTAAGCTATAGTAAAATGAAATGGGGCAATGTGATGGCAACTCAGTGGCAGAATTCTTGCCTGCCATGCCAGAGACCTGGGTTCAATTCCCTGTGCCCGCCCATGCAAAAAAAAAAAAAAAATATGAAGGAAATAATAAACATTGTATTAGATTTTAATGAAACAGTTCATAGAAGAAACAAGAAGGAAAATCAATGAGACCAAAAATTAGTTACTTGTAAAGATCAGAAAATTTGCCAATTTTAACTAAAATGATAAGGAAAAAAAGAGAACACAAATAACTAAAATTAGAAATGAAGAATAGAACACTACTACTTACAGAAATAAAATGGATTATAAACTAATAATATGAACAGTTGGATGCCATGAAGTTAGAGCATCTGCATGACATGGAAAATTTCCTAGAAACACATAAACTATCAAAATTGACTCAAGAAGAAATAAAAATAACTTGAATAGATATATGATAATTAAAGAAACTGATTAGTAGTGATTTTTAAAAGCCTACCCACAAAAGAAGGACCAGGCTTAGATGACTTCACAACCAAATTCTACCAAATAGTTAAAGAATTAACACCAATTCTTCACAGGCTCTAGAACAAATGAAAAGAGAGAAGAGTTCCTAACTTACTCTATAAGCTCAGCACTACCTGATAGCAAAAACAGAAAAATTCATCACAAGAAAATAAACTTACAAGACTAATATCTCTTATGAATATGGACCCAAAAATTTAACAAAATATTAGCAAACTGAATCCAGTAGCATGTTCAAAGGATTATGCAAAATGGCAATGGGTTTATTCCAGGAATGCAATGCTTATTTAACATCTGAAAATCTGTTAATTTGATTATCAATAGGAAAAAAGTCAAATAACACAGTGTGATGGTTAGGTTCTGGTGTCAACTTGGCCAGGTGATGAGGCCCAGTTGTCTGGTCAAGCAAGCACTGGCCTGACCATTGCTGCAAGGATATTTCATGGTTGGTTGATAAACCAGAAGGTTGGTGTATTCAATCATCAGTCAGTTAGTTGATTGCATCTCTGGCTGGTTACATCTGCAATCAAATAAAGCGTGTTTCCCCTAGCCAGATAATCCAATCAGGTGGAGGCTTTTAAGGCAGAAGAGAGACTCTTTCACTGGTTCTTAAGCCAATGAGCCTCTCCTGTGCAGTTCATACGGACCCTTGATTGAAGCCATCAACTTCACAGCCTGCCCTGTGGATTTTGGACTCTTTCAGTCCCATGGTTGTGTGAGACACCTTTATAAATCTCATATTTACAGATCTTTCCTGTTGGTTCTGTTTCTCTAGAGAACCCTGACTAACACACACTGGTTCATCTCAATAGATGTACATAATAATTGACAAAATCCAAAACACTTCATGATAACAACACCTTTAAAAGCCAGAAAGAAATGGCAACTTCCTTCATGCAAAAAATGGGATTAATGAAAAATCCACTGCTCAAATCCTACTTGATGGTGAAGGACTGGAAGAGTTTTGACTAAGATTAAGAATGAAACAAAGATGTCCACTCTTATAGACTTCTATTCAACACTGTACAGGAAGTCGTACCCTGGGCTACTAGGCAAGGATATGAAATGAAATATTGGACAGAAAGATGTAAAATTATTTTATCCATAGATGGCATTATGCATATATAGAAAAGCTTAAGGAGTCTACTGAAAATGTATGAGAACGAATATATGATTTCAACAGGGTTTCAGGCTACAAGATGCCCAAATCAACTTTATTTCTATATACAATGACCAACGATCTGAAAATGAAATTAAGAAAACAATTTTATTTGCAATAACATCTAAAAAGAATAAAACACAAATAGGCATTAATTTAACATAAGAAATGGAAAACTTATACTCTGAGGTTTACAAAAATATTGTTAAAAGAAGTTAAAGAAGATTCAAGTAAAAGGAAAGTCACGTCTTGTTTATAGACCCCAGAATCCTTCAGATAGCTGAACTTTGATGCTCTGGTTTACAAAAAAAAAATCTGACCAATATAAGGATATTTATCCTTTCACCAACATTGTTTATGTTTGTTTTGTTGACATCCAAAAAAGGTCCCAAAATTATTATCTAATCCATATTTCACCATTTTAATTGACAGGAAAGAGCTTTTGTCAAATGTCCTGCAGAAATCAAGTAATCAGCTTTATTTTCAAATTCCTTAATTTTTAGCCAACAATAGGGCTGTATATAAAATCAAGTTTTGAGTTAGGTAGTCCATAAGTCACTAAAAAGATGAAGAATTTCTCAAGCAAAACCTTTGCACAGTGTGATTATATAGGTAAAAATATTTTGTAGATCAAGAACAGATTGTGAACAGATACATACACGACAATGCTCAAAGCACATTATACAGAACTGCCAAAACTTGGGCACAACCCAGTTGCCCATCAACTGATGAATGGATAAGTAAAATGTGGTATATAAACACAATGAAATACTATCCAGTCACAAAAAGGAATGAAGTTCTGATATATAGAACAACATAGATGAACCTTGAAGACATCATGTTGACTGGCACAAAAGAACAAATATTATAGGGTCTTATTAACTTGAAACAATTCAAATAAACATACTCATAGAGTCATATTCTAGAAAATAAGTTACCAAGGGATTGTATGAGGATAGGGATGGAATTCCTATTTGGAATGATGGAAATGCTTTGGTAGTGGATGGTGATGTTGGTAGTGCAATGTTGTGAACGCAAATAACAACACTGAAATATATTTGTGAGTATGATAAAGGAGGAAATGTTAGATTATATATATATTAAAAAATAAGCATTAAAAAATCCATGGAAATACTCTACATGTTGAATCATAAGTTAAACTATGCACTTTTATAGTACAGTGATAAAAATGTGCTATCATTAATTGTAATAAGTATCCCACGCCACTGTAAGGTGTTGGTGGTGGGGTAGTATACAGGAATCCTACATTTTATGCATGGTCATTCTGTATATCCGCTACTTTTCCAATAAAGAAAAAATGTGTTATGAAAATGAAATGCTGACCTTGGACTAGATCCACAAATATAAGGGTGTAAGCAAAAATTTACCTCATTTTTGTCTCAAAAATTCCTCTGTCCTTGGTTAGGGAGTCAAGGTAATTTATAGAGTTAGATTTAAAAATTTACATAAACACATCCTTTCATACAAACAAGCCTAATAAGTTAAATTTACCAAATGCTATCCCTGTGGTCTGCACCTCCCCCACCTCAGTGATTTCAAGGAAGGAGGACTAAGCTTAATTCATCTTAGGGAAGACAGCTGCTTTATCTTGAGGAACGAGTAAATGAACTTTCTGATTAGGTAAATTGAATTTTAAATCCTACCAGGAAAGGAAAGATTGAGCAAATAGAAATTAATAAATTATGAAAAATGGTATAAGGTCTTAATTGGGAAAAGTGGTAGCCTTAGGGAGGGAATAAAAAATTGAGAAGCAAAGAACCAATGGAACAATATAACAAATAACAAGATAATATATTTAAATCCTACCATGTTAATAATTCCATTAATATAAGTGGCCTAAGCATCCCAATTAAAATTTGGAGATAGACTGAATAAACAACCAATATCTGATATTATGTTGCAATTTTACAATAATTATCCAAATTGGGAAGCCTGAGTCTTCCAGCTTTGGTCTTCCTTTTCAAGATAGCTTTGGTTATGTGAGGCCCGTTATGTTTCCAAATATATTTAATGATTGCCTTTTCCATTTCTGCAAGGAGGGCTGCTAGAATTCCAATTGTGACTGCATTGAATTAAAAAGTTTTTCCTGTTCTTTTATTTTGTGAAAAATTTTGAATAGAATTGACATTGTTTCTTCCACAAATGATTGGTAGAAATCTCCACTGAGTGACATAGACCTAGAGTTTTCTTTTTTACGTATATGTTTAAGTATTAATTCAATTTGTTTAACAGATGTACGACTATGCAAGGGTAATACAATCTCATTATGACTTTAATGTTGGTAGCAAATGTTGAGAGTTCCTATCTTTCATTCATTGGTAAATTATGTTGACCATTTATTATATATTATTTTGTTTTTGGGTAGAGAATTGTACAGAAGTAAATTTGGTCATTTTAGTTGATAGTTTTTATTGGATCTTATAATTCTCTACTGATTTCATTGATTCTATTAATTACTGAGGGAGGATTGTTAAAGGCTATGACTGCAGTTTTCAGTGTCCTTACATTTAAAGGGTAAGTTGTAGACAATATATGGTGGTCTTGCCTTTTCTATCCAATCTGACAAGCCTGTTTTTTTAATTGAAGTATTTATATAATTTATTTTTCAAGTAAATATAATTTATTTGGATTAAATTTAGCAATTGCTAGTTCAGGTTGTGTTCTCTGTTGCATTGGTTCAGTCTTATGCTTAGGCAGGCCATTGTATGTTTCTGTGTATAAGAAGTGGACATTCTCAGGGTAATCATTTCTGCCATCAGAACTTCTTTGCATTTTTGACAAGTCTCAGAGCAAATGTATTTTCTTGCTAATTCGTTTGTTATCTTTTGGTTCTTAATTTGGAATTCCATTTTGTTTATTAAATTTCTCATAAGGGATAATTAAGTTTTTATCAAAAAACATTTCTGTATATTCTTTTTAGTTTTGTAGAAATGAACTTGAAAATGCACTTTATTTACCAGTTTTCTGTAAAAAACAATGGATAACTGCAAAATAAACAATTAGCAAGGGGTTTGCTTATACTATATACCAGAAATCATTATGTAAATCTCAATTCGAATCTGAGCAGTCCAGCTTCAAATACCACAGTAGTTGTCCCCATGCTTTAGGGCCTTTCTGGGAGTTCTGCATGTCATATAGGTTAGTGGCATTCATATTTTTTTTTCTTTGTTTTGGTTTTGATTTGGTCATTGTGTTGTTGCTTTAGCTGTGACACATTTCTTTGAATAAAAGCCTAAAACTGTAAATAAACACAAGGGCAGCTTTTGTATTTAAAACTGGGTAAGGGACCTGGAACCTGGGGACACATTCACTTTCCTTGATCCTTCCTTGGTGTGATCCAGCTAAAAGGAGTGTTTGAGATGCCTCTTTCTGTCACATTTTGAAAATTCATATATGGGAAAAATAGTTTTGACTAAACTATTTGTTTTTGAATGTTATATGGTAGGGTCATATTTCATTCTTTTTCCATGTGAGAATCCCGTTATTGCAGCACCAATAATTGCAATAAATTAAAAAAAATAAAGTTCAAAAAAAAATTGAACTTTTATTTGTTTATTTTGCTTTGTTTGTTCTGGGAAGTACATGGGCTGGGAATCGAATCTGGGTATCCTGCATGGCAAGCGAGAATTCTACTGCTGAACTACCCTTGCACCCGCCACTGAACTATTTTTTAAATCAAAAGACTATCTAAAGAGATAAGAATTTTTATTGAGATATGTGCTTCTGTTTTTACAGTCATTGTATATAGCAAAATATATAATCTAATGTCTATTTTTAGATTTTAGGTCTTAAAAATATAAGGACATTGACAAATTCACCAGGTATTATCAATATCTAATAGTCAATTCTCATTACTAACGACTATAGATTATGGAAGAGCAAAGCATACTATCTTGACATCAAATATTTGAACGTCATGCTTTCCAGTTTACCCAACTCTCTCTGGAGAGCAAGGCTTTCAATCATCTCTAAAATGCTTCTCTGGTCGAATTGAGTAGTTTATTCTCCAGAACCAGTAGAAGAATAAATATATTTGATATTTAAGGAAAACATGAAAACAAAAGAAAATAATAAAATAATTAAGTCTTTTCAGGACGAACAAACAAATCTTTCTAACATGCTGGACCAGTGCCCATTCTACTACCACCTTGAAGGACCAACATTGAGAGAAAAATAAAACCTGCTATTGGGAAATGTTTCCAAATGACCACTCAGCCAACTTACCCGCATTGTAGATTTGAGAATAAACATAGTAAATGTTATATTTTACCTAAGCTACATCAGAATATGGTAGTAAATGTAGTTTCTTTGACTAGCTCTCAGGTTTGTGGAATTGCTAGTATTAGGGAGTGTGTTATACATACAACTCTCTTCACTGTGGTAGGATTATGTTTGTGTGAAGCCTTGAGGTCAGCCTTAGCTGTTTGCCTTTTGGCCAATGGCATATAAGCAGAATTAATTTGTTTCACTTCTGGAAATTTCTAGAGCCTGCACATTGTTCCTCATGCTGTCTTTATCCCCTTAAAAGTTTTCGGCAATACTCAGAGATTGAATAAGTCCTGAGTAAGACAAATTGCGAGAGACATGAACATGAGCGAGAAACAAGCCTCTTTAATTTTATATCACTGAGAACTGAGAGTTGTTTTCACTAAAACATAAATTAGCCCATCCAAACTGATGTAGGAATATAATAATACTATCCTATTTTTTTGGTATAAATACACTTTTGACTTTGGTCTCTGGGCAAATCAGATTCTATCGCTGACTAGCATACGCTGCTGCTTCATCTTTATCCAACAGTGCTGAGAAGAATAACTGGGTTGGACGTAGGGTAGTGGACTTTGTGAAGTGGAGGAAATATAAACCTGCAGCCAACTTCAACCATTTCCTGTACTACTTTAATCAACCATTGTCTCCCTGTATTCATTGAGATTCTATGCAATATTTTAATTAATCAAATTGTTTGTCTCAATTTATTATAACTTAGCCCATCTGAAGGAAGACTGTGTGATCAGAAAGAGAATAGAAAGCAGACAATTTTTAGAAAAGAAAAACTCAATAAAAATATTTTGCATATTTAGCCTTGTCCATTTGGGCAGCCCTGATTATAGATGCAAACATCTCTGGTTGTAAGAGCTCTATAATGCCTAAAATCACTCCAGGAGCCTAGTTACTATGATTACTCAACTTTAGCCTCTTTATATTTTTCATGAGGAAATATAAAGGAGGATTTGTCCTGAATTAAGGAAATAAATGCTATATTCATCCCGAGAGTTAAATTTCTTGTTATGCATAATGATTTGGCATTTTGGAATCATGTCAGTCTCAAGTGGATTTGGCCAAGATGAACAATTTCCTCTGAGGTCACACAGTTCCCAGACCATGTACATATTATGAACATTTCTTGGAGTTTTGCAGCCACACCTGTGCTCTGCAATCCTGAGAGGCCATGTCTGGTCAGGAGCCAGACTCCTTATGTGAGAGTCCCTCATCACTACCTCATTGATCTGTAACTTCCACATAAGGAAGTCTTATTTTTTCTTTATTTATTAATATTTTCTCTACTTTTAGCACAGTGCAAAGAATCAAGCAACTTACTAGCTCAGTTCTCACCAGAATATAAATTTCATCTACAGTGTAATGGCCAGACCTTGAAAATATATGTTTTTACTCCCCACAGTACTAAAGCACACTTTAGGAGAGATTTATGCCATCTTTGTGTCCTGATGAACTACTGAAACTTCTAAATGTTTCTAACCTTTTGAAAAGGCAAATTTAGCATCAGAAACTCTGGGTGCTTAGTTCAAAAATTTCAATCTTAACCAGGATATTTTGTTAAAAATAATATTTGAAATACTAAAAGTAATATTATTTCCTGCAATGCTAAATGTAAACAAACCATAATTTTATTACTTAATGATTCTGAACTAGAAAACAAACCATAAAAGAAGAAGAAAGTAAATACCAGAACACATTACAAGATGGTACTTTTCCACTGCAAAATTCTAGCCATGTAGCTATTATGTGACTGACTCTATGTAGCTATATGATGATTATTTTTCAGATTTTTTCAGGTGACTTTTCCAAAGATTAGTTGTAATCAGATTAGAAATTTAAGCCTTTCTGTAACCATATTCCAAATTCTGCTTTCTCATAAATTGAAATACAAGACAATATGAAAGCTTATGGAGAGGGCAAGCTGAACAAATGACAAGGGAAATTCATAAAACAAAGCAAAACATAAATGTCCTGATATTCTTTTTCAAAGTTCTTTTATCATCATGTATTTATGTTGAATTTGAAACCTCTCAATGCAGTGCCTCAAGAGGAAGAAATAAATTTGTAAATTTGTATTGAAATAAATCTGAGGTTAGAAAGACCTTTGAAATGATACATTTCACAATTTCTTTTCTCTAGCTGAGCATGTTTATTTCTGGTAAGCATACCAGAGTTGATAAGTCAATAAGCATACTCTTATCGACTGAACAATAGCATTTGGATTTTATCTAAAAACTAATAATAAAATAACTTCCCAGACATTTCCACACATTTGATTTTTATTCTTTTACCTCCCCTTTTCTGATTCTCTGCTACATGAAGGAAAAAGATATAAATTGGTCCATAGTTAATTAGTATGTTTTGGTCATCTTCTCCAGTTTTACTTTTATTTACAGACCTAAATACATACACACACACACACATGCATACAGTTTTGACATATTTTGCCTAAGTAGTGCTCTAAGAAAAATATGAATTAATAAGATAATATGTCTAAATCTTCCATTTAAGCCTATGAATAATTATATTTTATGTGTTGAACTATTGTGCTGTACCTCTGCTTTACCTTATTCAGTTATTTGTAGTGTGAATCCTGGATTCAGATTGTCTTTCTTCTTATATGAACTTTTTTATTAACTTTAATTCTATTACTTACATCTCAGCTAGAAAGATGGAGTCTTTGTTTTTAATTGAAGGATAGGATTAACTTTGCATTTGAAGTATTATATTTTTCAATAGTAATCTTCCAGGGATGAATTAGAAAAAGAAATAGCTCTTCTCACAATTACCTGATGAGAATTGCAATCTGTAACATAATCCACTATATTCTTTTACATTCAAAAGACAACATGAATGATTACATTTGCAAATCAATGAAAAGAATGATGTGAAATTCTTTGTTATTAATGTTTTGTTAAATGGTCATTTCCTTAATGGAGCAAATTATAGGAAAATTCAAAAAAAGTATAATGCAGAAAAATGAAGATTTCATAAAAAATTGCTTATGAATATATTTATTAAAAGAGCCTAGGAACATGTAAAAAAGAAAAAAAAGGTCCACCTTTCCTGCTACAAAGGAAACCAAAGATTCTAAACAATACATAAACAATTTTTTCCCTTCTTTAAAAACATATTTGTTTCAACATTCTGTTTTGGATAGCCCTTATTTTAATGTATAGAATTAGTTACCCCTGTTAAACAACTATAAATAAACCTTCATCTGGCCATAAAAATTCCCCTAGTTATTTTCAGAATTCCAAATTCAGCATTTGATTCAAGAATCTCTTTTTCAGAAGAATTATAGATGTGGCTAATGTCTTATATACTTGGGTGGCAGGAAAAGAGAAAAGACAGATGCTTTCACCTCAAATATTCTGAACGCTTTATGATTTGAGGTCTACACAACATATATTTATAACCCACAAAATGGGTCCCATTATAAGTTTTAGCAGATTAAAATCCTGTAAAAATTTATAACCTTTTAAACATTGAAATATTCACTGAAACTTTCTGGAACTTTAGAAAGAAAATTGGATTTAATGTAAATATATTTAATGTATTTTAATAGAAAATGTCATTATTTTTTTCCATTTTCATATACATTTAATGCTCCTAATGTCTTAATTCTCTTAATTTTGAAATCGTTGAAAATGTAGCATTAGCAACATTTCTACATTTGCCATTTTTACAATGTTAAAATTTGCAATAAGTCCTCCTTACTTGCAAGGCTAATTACTTGGGCTGACCTTTAGCATAGAGCAATCTTTCATGTATACATTCATTTATATCAAGAGCTATCAAGTGTTTTTTTTTAAAAGTATTGTGACATATCCAGGGACATATGAGCAGAAAGACCAGGCAAATGTATTACATTTTTAATAGCCCAGACATCAACTCCAAAACCCCACATTCTTCTTACCTTGGTGATATGGACAACACTATGTATTGATTATCCCAAATCCAATATTAAACAAAGGCTTGAAAAACCAGTTCCATGCCACCTTTCCTAAGCTTGATCTTGCTTCTGGTTGGCATCCTAAAAGCTTGAGTGCCTTCTCTAGCCCCTGTTTGAGCATATCAGAGGCAGTTGAATATTTGAACTGGTTAAAAAGATTGAAGGACAAAAGTACATTAGTGGCCCTCACCAATTTTATTAATAATATCTCAAGAATTTGGGCAATGGCTCCTTAGATTTAACATCAAAGCATAAGCCACAAAAGACACAATAAGTAAACTTGATTTTATCAATTTTAAAAACGGTTGTGAAGAACAACATCATAAATGTAATTGAAACCACTGAATTCCATATCTGAAAGTGGATAAAATGAGAAATTTTTGGTTGCATACATGTTACCAAAATAGAAATTAAAAACAAAACAAAACATAGAATACAAAAAGTGAACCCTAACCTATGGTCTATAGATAATTTTATAGTTATAATAGTCTTGTTTCATCAATTTTAAGAAAGATATACCACACTAATACAAAATGTAATAATATGAACAACTGTGTGTATGAGGGGGAGTACATAGGAAATCTATACTTGCTGAAAAATTTTTCTATAAACCTATAACTTCTCTAATATTAAAAAGAACATGGGGTACCACATATCCACAAGGATGGCTATTATATTTTTTATCTTAAAATGACAAGTGTTGGAGAGGACGAGAAGAAATTGGAACACTAATGCATTATTGATGGGACTGTAAAATGTTACAGCCACTGTAGAAAGCAGTAAGGGTTCTCAAAAATTAAATACAGAATTGCCATATGGGTTGACATTTCCACTTTTAGGTATATATCTAAAGAGAAAATAGGGTCCCAAATATATACTTCTACACCAATACTTATAGTAGCATTATTCATAATAGCCAAAAGGTGGAAACAACCCAAGAGTCCATTGATAAACAAAGAAATAAACAAAATGTAGTATGTATACTCAATGTAATATCATCTAGCCGTAAAAAAAGAATGAAATTATGAGACATGCCACAACACAGAAGAATGGAAAAAGCACTATGCTTGGTGAAATAAGAAAGATGCATAAAGACAGAAAAATATGATATCATTATAAGAGGGAAATAGAAATAGCAAATCCACGAAGGTTGAAAGTAGATAAGAAGCTAAGGGAGGGGTCGATGAAGGAAGGAGGAGGGGGGAATGTACATTTGTAAAATATAATAGAACTGTGGAGAGTATTAACTGCTACCAAACTAATATCTTACTTCCAGTATAGAATGTTGCCATATGGAACAATGTGAATGAACCTCCAGGGCGTTTGGTGAGGCCAAATAAGCTGGAAACAGAAAATACTTATAAGAAAACTGGGACTTAGATTATAAACTCTTTATAGCAGCTACATTTAGTCTGGAGTGATAACTGTTGTTTCTGGATTTTGAGGGGCTGTTTTATATATGGATAACCTGGTATTTAGAGATAAGAATGAAGTCAATCAGGTTGGGATTAAGGTAATTTAGAATACAGGGGTAAGGAAGACTTTGCCTGTATTTTAGAACTTTACCTACTCTTTGAGACCAAAGGAAGATAGTTGTTTTATGTCCAGAATCTAAGTTTTCTGTAGCACATAATCTAACTCAACCTGTCTGGATATATCATTTAAGCAATCCAAACACAGGAAACCCAAAATAAGAATGAGAGCTTTTAATCCTGTATAGTTTATGCCTGGATACATCCCAGAGTATATTAAGCAGATAATCAAAAAAGTATCGGCAAAGTCCCTTGAGGAATGGGAGAAAAATTACAGAACTATTAAACTTTGCTGCCAGGGAAACCCCAGGTACTAGGCCAAACATTAGGGATACCCGGGTCAATAGGCCAAGCCCTTTATCTTGAAGCTTGCTCTTGGGAAGCTTATGTATGTAGTGGAGAAGCTTATCCTACTTATAGGTATGCCAAAGGGTTACCTCCAGAGGACCTCTTTTGTTGCTCAGATGTGGCCTTTCTCTCTCTAAGCCTAACTCTGCAAGTGAAACCATTGCCCTCCCCCCATGTGGGACATGACTTCTAGGGATGAAAGTCTCCCTGACAGCATGGGAGATGACTCCCAAGGATGGGCCTGGCCCTGGCACCATAGGATCAACAATGCCATCTTGACCAAAATGGGGAAAAAGTGTAACAAATAAGGTATCAGTGGTTGAGAAAGTTCAGATAGAGTTGAGAGGCTACTCTGGGGGTCACTGTTATGCAAGTTTCAGTTAGACATTGCTACCTATCATAATTTGCCAAACCCCAACTAAAACCATTCCTGCCAATCATAAAGTATACCTAGGGCATTATATAAGATTTTACAAATGTTCCATGCACTAGGGTAATTTTCCAGACACCTACAATCTCCAAATGGGTCCCTGGACCAGATAAGTCCTAAAACTTGGAGGGGCCAGCCTCTCCAGAATATCAACTAGTTCCATCCCCCTAGCCCATATTATCAACAGCTCCTTCCAATATGAAAAAGTTAGAATGGACATAGTCCATTCTACCCTAAAGAGTGGGAGAAAGATGGAAAGTGATGGTGGAGCTATAAATGAAGGTCAGGTTTAACAAATGAATATGAGAGCTGAGTCATTATACTGATATTTCTTTTAGTCTCTAGTAACTTAGAGCAGCTAAAAATAAAAATCTAAAATTTTGGAATTGTAGCCCATACCAAACTCTGAAATCTGTTCTACAACTAATTGTTATGATATACTTTGAAATTATTGTTTTTATGTATATATGTTATTTAAAGAGAAGGAGCAGTAGAACAGAGAAGATAGGATTTGACAATTGAGTATGAAGGCTGAATCATTATATTGATTTTTCTGTTGGTCTCCACTGTCTTGGAGCAGCTAGAAGAAAAAATGAAAAGTCATGGAACTGTAACCCATACCAGACTTTGAGTGAATGTACACACACGTATATACACACAAATAACCACTAACAGGAACATATTGCATCAGGACGAGACCATTTATTCACTCCCAGAGTAGCTGTGTTGTTTGCTCACATTCCCCACAGAACAAAACAAGGAGAACAAGATACACTTGTGTGTACAGGTACAATGAGATAAGAACCACGAGGGAGGAACTTCAGGATTATCCATGTCAGAGCTCATATAAGATGGTTGGCATAGATGCACCTTCTCACCACTGGAGAAGGAAGGAGAGACTCTTGTAACAAATGAGCTTTTGGAAGAAGAGGGACAGTCTATTTTGCTACCATGAAATGTAAATAAATTGTTCATGGGAGAGATAGGGCTTTATACATCTCTGGAGATCTCTATCTTTAAGATTGCTATGCAGTTGTTCCTTAACCTAGGTTTCTAGCAATCTTTACCTAGGAGCCTTGACCACGCTTTACTCAGAGAGCAACATGGATCTCCTAGCTATAGTAGAGTACTTCTTCTTAGGGTGGGTTAGTGAGATGTTAGGTTTAGTCCTTTCTATTTGTTAAAGCATATTCTCAGATCATTCCTGTTCCAGCAATTGTACAAGGGTCTGCCTGAGAGTGAACAAAAAGAAGAATGGTCCTTGTATTCCACTGGTGAAAATAAAGGTATAAAGGCACTGACACATATTTGCAATATAAATTTCCACCAATTATCTGGGATTTGAAGTAATTTCCCTAAGATTCTGTGATGTCTTAGTGTTATATACCCCAGAAAAACATGCTCATATTCTTAATCAATTCCCATGGGTGTGAAAACAATATAAATAGGACCTTTGGATAAGGTTATATAAGTTAAGGTGTGGCCCAAATGAATGAGAATGGGTCTTTATCCTATTACTGGAGTCCTGTAGGGAAGGTCATAGAGGGACAGACCACAGGAACCAGCCAGAAAGTGGAAGTCAACAGAACTTGGGGGAAAAAGGAGAAAAAACCACCATCTGCATTGCCATGTGATGGAAAAGCCATGGAACCCAAGATTGCTGGCCAGCAAGAAGATATTGACATCCAAATGTAGTAGTCTTCCTAGCCTCTGAAACCAGGAGTCAATAAATTCCTGTTGTTAAGCCAACTCATTTTTATGGTATTTCTTTTAGCAACTAGGAAACTCAAACTGACTCCATTCCATTGGCAAACACTGCAAATACAGATAATGATTAACTTCACTTAGCAAATGCAAAAAAAAATAATAATAATTAAAATATTTTTCCCAAAATATTACCATATGGAGAACAATGTTAAAAATTTCTCTGGACCCACTAGGTTAAGGTTATCAAAGCTGCTTGTCTATCACCTACAGCAACAATTGGGGAAGAAAATTGATGCCTTTTATTTTACTTATTTATTTATTCATCCTTTGTATGCTGTATGGCAGGGGGTCACATTTCATTCTTTTTCCATATGAGTATCCCCTTATTGCAGCATCATTTGTTGAATTTTCATTTAGTTTGGTTTTTCATTTGTTTGTTTGCTTGTTTGTTTGGGAAGTGCATGGGCCGGGAATTGAGCCCAGGTCTCCTGCATGGCAGGTGAGAATTCTACCACTGAACTACCCTTGTACCCTCAATGCCTTTTACTTTTATCCTTAGTTTTTATGTAATTTAACTTCACCCTAAATAAAATTGTGAGGAAAAAAATTGTGGCTAGCGATAACATTTAAAAATACTTTTTTTTATTAATAAAAGTTTAATATAACTATTTTGGGGGATGGTGAAGGGGAAGAAGAGGAGACAAAGAGAGCTAAATCTTCATCTATTATAATACAAGTCAGCCTATAGGTAACTCTTAAAAAAATCGATAAATTAGGGAATAACAGTATTCCATCCTTTATATTACATTATGTTAGATTTGATTAACTAATATTTTACTAAGGATTTCTTTTGTGTGCCTAAATTAATGCAAGGTATTCATTTGTCACTTTCTTTTCTTGAAATAGCCTTGTCTGGTTTGGGTATCAGGGTTATGGTCTCAAAATGTGATTTTTTCCCCCTCCTTCCATATTTTTTGTTGTTTTCTTTTTCCTTTGTTAGTAATATTGCTTTTCATTAGAGAAGTTGTAGATTTACAGAAAAATCATGTAAAAAATATTGTTTCCATATACTTCCCTATTTTGAAGCTTTTCATTATTGTGGTACCTTTGTTACAACTGATAAAAAATTAAAATAGTACTATTAATCATAGTCCATAGTTTACATTAGGTGTGTTCCCCCATATACAACCCTATTATTAACACTTTGTATTAGTGTCATACACTTGTCATAATTCAGGAAAAAATTCTTCTACTTGTATTATTAACCCTGGACCAGCATTCACAATGGGGTTCATTGTGTTAAGCAGTCACACGCTTATCTTATCACTTTCATTCTGGTAGCATACGTGACCCAAAACTTCCCCTTTGAACCACATTAATACATAGTTCAGTGAGCTAATTACACTCATAATCAAGTGCTACTGTCACCACCATCCATTTCCACACCTTTACAATCAACCTACATAGAAATTCTGTGCAAATTAAGCATCAGCTCCTTATCCTTTATCCTCATATCTTCTCTTAGTCTTCCTTAATATGAAAATGTGTATTTCACCTTCATCCCTAAAGGATCTTTTTTCAAAGTATAGAAATCTGGGTTGACAGTTTCATTCTTTCATCGCTTTAAGAATTTTTGTACACTGTCTGTGGCATCCTTGGGTTTCGATAAGAAACCTGTGGTTACTTAAGCTATTATTCTCCAACATGTAATCTGTCAATTTTCATTATTTGCTATGATGGTTTGGAACTTTCCCTTGTATGGGTGGTTTAGGAGCTTTTCTGAGACTTGACTTAGCTCAGATCTCATTTCAGTCCTCTAAGCCTTTGTTATGCAGCTCTATGTCTATCCCATGTATGAATGGCTAAAGGCTTAAGCTGAAGTATATATGGCTTTATATGTGAAATTAGGAGATCCACTTATTTGGCTTTCTAGGATTCCCTCCATAATTTTGCAACAGTTGCACTGGTGAATGCCCCAAGTATTTTAGAAAAAAAAAAGTTTACATCTTAGTTTTTTTCACAAATTGCTGAGAGAAGGTTGTTGAAATCTCTTACTATATTGTGAAATTATTTATTTTTATTTATTATTAATTTTATTTTATTTTTCTCAACTTTATGTGAACAATCAATTCATTTATTTTCAGGTTCTATTATAATATATTATCTATGTTTATCCATTTAAATATAACTATGCATATATATTTAAATTTGTATTATTCAATATTTGGAATAATTGTTACATTGGCATGGAATTTTACCATTTATTATTATGGAATAAGCATCTTTATTTCTTATTTTTAAATGATATTAAATTTGCCACCCCAGCCTTATTATGCTCTAGTTTGCATGGAATTTCTTGTCTTATCCATTTCCACTCAACTTAACTGCTTCTTTATATTTAAAGCATATCTCCTGCAGGGAGCATACTGTAGATTATAGCTTCTCTTGTCAATTAGCCAATTTTTGTTTTTAATTAGAGAGTTTAGACTATAGTATCCAATATAACTGTCTGTGTTGGACCACATAACAATTCTTAATGAATTTAAAATGATCAAAATCATAGGTTATGTTCTCTTGACAACAAGGATTTAAATTAGAAAACAATACGAAACTGAAACTGGTGTCTACGATAAAACACCAACTATATGAAGAATAAAGGACACACTTGTAAATAATTCATGGGTCAAAGATAAATTAACTAGAGAAATAATAAAATATTTTAAACTGAAAGGCAGAAAAATAATAAGACAAATGTGGAACAGTGCTAGAATAAAAGTTTAAATGACTATATCAGGAAAAAGTAATGCTTTAAAGTCAGTGCTGTAGGGTATCACCTTAAAAAGCTAGAAATAGAAGAGGAAGTCAAACTCACAGTATGTAGACAGAAGGAAGCTATAAAGATAAGAGCAGAACTCAATGGACTAGATAGCACATAATAAAGGAAATCAACAAAGATCAACAAAACTGCAAAACTAACTAGTTTGATCAAGAAAAGAAGAGAAAGAACACAAATCATCATGATCAGGAATGACAAAGGTAATCACCAAAAATCAAAGTCATTACACAGATAAGGCACTGCTCTAAATAAATTTTCTGGCCAACAAATTTGACAATTTAGATGAAATGGGCAAATTCTTGAAAAAGATACTGCCAAATTAGCACAAGAAGAAAAAGCAAATCTTAGTAGTCTCTTCTCTAGCTCAGAAATTACGTTGGTTAACAAAACTTTCCCCAAAAGTAAACTTCAGAGGCGGGCAATGGTGGCTCAGTGGCAGAGTTTCACCTGACATGCCGGGACCTGGGTCTGATTGCAAGCACTGTACAGTTATAGCACTGTAACTTGTATAAGATAGAATTGTTATCACTCCTTGTTTCAAACAAAAATTTATGTGGAAAAATAAAGGAAAAATATAAGAAGAGTAAAGAGGGACAGGTTGCCCTATCGTTATTAAGCCATATAATTAGATGATATAAATTAAATAAATGTGGCTTTGGTAAAGCTACCAGTGGAGTAAAATAGAATCTAGAGTCATCCATTACAGATAGGAGCTTAATGTAAAATGAAAATGGAAGCACAAAATCAGTGATGTGATAGATAGCCTTATAGTCAACATGGCTAGGTTACAGTACCAACTTATTTAGTCAAACACTAATCTAAGTGCTTCTGTGAAGGTATTTTGTAGTCGTGATTAAAATCTGGCATCAACTGATTTTACATAAGGAATATTACCCTTACAGATGTGTGTGGGCTTCTCATCCAATCAGGTGAAGGCCTGAAGGGCTGAAACTGAGGACTTTAATAGGTGAAGACTGTCTCCTTCAAGACTGCAACATAAAATCTTGCTGAGTTTCCAGCCTGCTGGGCTGCCCTACAGATTCTGATCTGTTTAATAAATCTCATATATAACTGATCCTATTTCTGTAGAGAATGCCAACAAATACAAAAGGGAAAGGATAAGTTGGTAGATGCTGTTAGGAAATTTCATTATATGAAAATAAAATAAAATCTCTCCTTATCACCACATATAAGTGTAGAAATATTTGATTTAAATGAGAAAAGTTTGACTATAAAGTTATAAAGAATATTTTATAATGGGTTAGGATTTCTTAAATAAGAATTCAAAGACAAAGCATATATTTAATAAAAATATTAATGAATAGAATTATAATAAAATTAAGAATTTCTACTCAATGAACTATATCACAGACATATTTGATAGAAAGATAACAAATTTAAGATATTTCCAATGCTAAAACTGACAAAAGAGTAACATCCAAGGAGCCTCTGTATATAAACCAGAAGACAAAGAAATCTCATGAGTAAAATAGGCAAATGAAATAAGAATGCAATTTATAGAAGGAAAAACCTAAATGATAGCAAGAATATATTTGTGCAAAATATATTGATATTCAGAGATATGCAAATTAACTAAAATGATGTAGATTAATAATTATTATACTGGCAAATTTTGGGTCAAATTATATTAACTATATATATAATGTATGACATAGCATGGCAAATTTGGGGTCAAATTATATTATATTAGCTATATATATATATATGTATATAAAATGTGTAATATAGCAATACTCATATTGGGTATATACACCAATTAAAATCCTATAAAGTCCAAATGGGTTTTGTACAAATGTAGTCACTGACTATTATGCGGGGATTTGGGGACATTATGGATAGGTAAAATACTGTAGATGCAATGGATTAGATGCACACATATCAATAAAAACAGGTTTAAAACCAGAAACAGACAAAAAAACAAAAAGAAAAAATGGATGTTATTAAAACAAACATAGAATTAAATACATGCTGATAAAATAGAAATACACATTTTCTAAGCACACACATAGATATAAATATACAAATTTAACTAAAAAAATCGTTATTTATTATAATGGGAGGAGAATCAGGTATAGTAGATGGGGAGAAAGGAACAGATATGACTGAATAACTGAGAAGCTATTTGGATCCCAACAATGATAATGCTCCATAGGTGAGTCTAAAAAACATAATAATAAAAGGAAGAACTAAACAAGCATCAAGATTAGATGCTTCCTAAAGTTCTTCCTAAAGAAGAACTAAACAAGGACAGAAATATAGGAATACAGTATATTCTCATTCCTGTGCGTGCCTTTTTATTTCTGCATAACAGTCACGTTATTCTGTTAAGGTTTTTTTCCTGGGCATTATATATTTTTATTGCTATCGTAAATAGGATTTATTTCCATTATATTTTCTAACTTGCCAAGTATTACAAATAGGAAAATAATTTATTCTATATTTAAGGGTTTTTTAATAAAAAATATAATGACTTGTTTCTATTAATCCTAAAATTTTTCTTGTGACTTTCCTGCAGTTTGCAGGTAAACAAACATTTTCTACAGAAAATGACCATTTGTATTCTCCCCTTCAATATTTATAAGATTATTTTCTTTTCTAGCTGAATTGTTTGAAATCTCATAGCTATTTTAAACAAGCTATCACCATCCTGCTACTTGTCCCCATTTCTCATATTTATATGATTCTTTATAACTGAGTTGTTGGGACATAACAGCTATTTTAACCAAAGGTGGTGATTCCAAGCATCAATATCTTGTTACTTTACTGTCAGTTGTGTACATAATATGGGCTTGAAATATGAGAAAGTTATTCTTTGTCATATTATAAAAGTTTCATTTTATTCTTGCCTTATGATTATTTTATTTCGCTATATGTATGCTTTTCCAAATAAGGTTGTAATGTAATTAATTAAGAAACTCTAACATATATAAGAATTATAAATTTATTTAATAGGAAAATGTTCAGAAAATTCTGCACATGTGAAGTGTCGTGCAGCACGCTTCCAGGCTTACATAGGATTTGTAGGTTACACTAAGTTGACTGAGGGTTGGACAATGTATTAGTTTTCTATTTTTGTGTAAAAGTTGCCATAGATTTATCTTATCTTAACACAAATGCATTGTCTCACATTCTCTGAATGCCGGGAGTTTGAGCATGACTTGGCTAGATTCTCAGTGTCTCATGATGGGGCTGAAACTAAAATATCAGCCAGCCCTACAGTTCTTATCTGGTGTAATGAATTAAAACAGTACAGGGGTTTTTTTGAGACCATCACGATGCCCCAACATTTTTAAGGTCAGTAATACCATAAAGGCTTTTCATTGTCACAATGCCTCAGCATCTTAGATACTATTGTAACCACCTGTGACACCTGCTTATAAAAGATAAATAGCTGCTCCCTCTTTTCCCGGCATGCTACCCAGGTCACACCTCTGCAAAAGTCAATTACAAACTCCCCAGTCTCCAGTGTTGCTTGACCAACCGCTAGAGCCCCACTTCCATAACACCAAAAAGGCACAGTCCCCAGGTCCACTGTGCAACTCCTGCTCCTTGCCTGCTTGGTTGAGCCTAAGGTCATAATGTCTTTCCCCCACATTATCCAGTGAGATGTACCATTCCCTCCTTGGCGTGAGGAGACTGATAAACTTCCCTCCACACATCTCTGGTGTCACCCATCCTCGCTGCACCTGACTATCTAAAGGACCTTGATATACCCTGGGACTGAGTCTTTTTTCAGGCTCACTGGTTGTTGCCAGAATTCATTTAAGTGCAGTTGTAAGACTGTGGTTAGCCTTTTCCTGCTAGCTGTTGCTCAGAGACCAGTCTCAGCTCTAAGGGGTGTTCCACAGTTCTTCCCACTGCAATTCCCATAGACGGTTCACACCGTGAATGTTTACTTTCTTCTAGAAAAGCCAGAACACTCTCGTTGACTTCTTCTGTGTCCAGCCACAGAAAACTTTCAGCATTTAAAGAGTTGATCTGATTACGTCTTGTCCATCCAGATAATCTCCCTATATTAAATTCAACTAATTATGAATCTTAATTACATCTGAAGAATCTCACAAAAGCTTTATAGGATACCATAAGGGTGAGCATCCTCATTCAATGTGGGGAATTTTATACACTACTTTTGCAGGTTGATACTTTTTGCAGGCTGAAAGTGACTGGCTTTTTTCCCATATTTGGCCTGTAAGGTATACTTGCCTATCTTTTCTCCTACTTAATAATAGTAATATTAAATTTGATCCCTTGTTTATAGTAGCTTTTCTAAGTTTCTCCTCTGTAAAATTACAGTTTTTCTCTTTCTGTTTTCTTTCTTTTGAAATTGTCACTAAATCTTACAATCAAGTATTATTTGGAGGTGGGGAGATATCTGCACATATTATTTATAATTCTTCTATAGAAGAGACTTTTCCTTTGTTTCTATTTGTTGATATGACAGTATGGACTTATGAATATTTACATTTCTGTTATAATTCCATGTCCAATACTATATTACTTATTTTATTATACTATAATAATATTATTATTATTAATATATTAGTAGTATTATTATACTAATATTATTATACAATACTATTATTAGTGAAACAAATTGTTTCAGATATGGACACTGAAAGCACTTTCATACTTGCTTCTGAGCATGAAGTCTCTGCATTTGCACAAAATGACACACTTGGAAGGACCCATTGCTTTTGAAATTGTAGTTTTAAGGAACAATGAGCAAGTACTGGGGGCTTGGAGCCCCTGTTCATACATAATTTTCCCTTGCCTCACTTGCCTTTTTTTGAGATGGCTCATTCCCTACCCTCTACCCCTTGGTCCCCACTTGGTTTCTCCCTTACCCTGCAGTCTATTGATGGCTGCTACCTTCCATCCAGGCCAGTAATCTATGTCCTATTGGCACAGGGAGGCTTACATTCTGCAATCACTTTCCACCCAGCTGGGATCCAGGTGCTAGAGATGGGAGGATGGGCATTGACAACATGTGCCATGGAATATCTTTGAAAGACATAGAGGAAACCATCTCTACTTGAAGTGCCCAGCATGTCCAGTGAGGAGCCAGCCTGAGGCATATCTCAGCAGAGTTACTGAGGTGCCATGGAACTTCTGGTCTACCCTCAACCTAGGTACCTAGCATGTCCTGGAGGGAGGTTTAAAGACCCTTAAATGATGCTTGTCTTCTGGGTTAGGGTAATGGGCCTATGGGAAAGGGAAATGTTTGGTTGAAGTTTGTCAAGAACCCTCTTCAAGCTCGGGTGGCACTCATGGATCCAGAGGCTGGCATGGGGGAGTGGACAGTGACCGACTCTATCAGTTATCAGTTCTATGCATGTCCCCAGATGCTTGTGAAGGTCTGAACTTGTCCCTTGTCTCCAGATACCTTAGAAGGAACTTCCTTGGAAAATTTCCAGGCCTGGAAGGACACTTTTTTATTTGTTCCAACTTTCCTGAGTCTGGCTTGCATTTGTTTCTTCTGGCCTACTGGAGCAACCTGTGGAGACAAACAACAAAATGAAACCTGTGCAAGTTTTGTGATACTTCATCAGAATTAAGCACATTAACAATTGCATTTAAAACTGGCATCACGTTTCAGTTTGCTAAATGGCCAGAATGCAATATAGCAAAAATGAGTTGGATTTTTCAAAGGAGATTTATTAAGTTACAAATGTACAATTCTCAGGCCATAAAAATGTCCAAAGTAAGGAATCAACAGGAGGATACCTTCACTGAAGAAAGACCAATGGTATCCACTGTTCTCTGTCACATGGGAAGGCACATGGCAATCTCTGCTGGCCCTTCTCTCCTGGTTGGTTTCAAAATGGCTCTCTCAGCTCCTGTGGGTCCTTCTGGCTTGGGGTGTTTTCTTTCTGAGCTCTCTTATTCAGTAAGCTGTCTGTATTGACTCTGTATTAATTAGAGTTTTCTAGAGAAACAGAATCAACAGTGCACACTCACAAATATAAATTTTATAAAAGTGTCTCACGTGACCATGGGAACAAAGAGTCCAAAATCCGCAGGGCAGACTGTGAAGCCGATGATTCCGATGGAGGGTCTGGACGAACTCCACAGGAGAGGCTTGCCGGTCGAAGCAGGAAGAGAGGCTGTCTCTTCTGAATCCTCCTTAAAAGGCTTCCAGTGATTCAATTGAGCATCACTCATTGCAGAAGACACAGAGGCAAAACCATGGAGACTGAGTTCTGAAGTCAAGAAGCCTTGGAGGAGAGTGGACCCACCCAAGTCTGTGGAGAGTGTGAGTTTGCCCCAAAGGCAGAGGATGGTCCTTCCACCTCATCATACTGGAAAAGCCATGCTGCCTCAGGCCTTGGAGAGAATGAAACACATTCCTTGGGGATTGGGGAGAACCTGGTTGCCACCACATGGAGGGGTTGAGCATGTGCCTGAAGATGGCAGAGAGTCCAGGGGCAGCCCCAATATTTGGAGAGGGTGGAGCTGAGAAAAAGGCAGGCTCCCCAATGTCCCCCAAGGTTGCCTTCAGAGAAAGGTGGGCCACTGCATAGGCCTTGAGAAAAGTGGGACTGCTGCTTTCTAAAGCCCTGAAGATAAATGACTCTCAGACTTTGAAATCTGATGAACTTTGCCCTGCGGGTTTTCAAAACTTCTTGGGTCCTATGACCCCTGTGTTTCTTCCTTCCTATGGAAACAGGTATATGTATCCTATGACTCTTCCTCCTTTGTATGTTGGCAGCAAATAACTTGTTTTGAGTTTTTATAGGTCCAGAGACAGAGGATAATTTTGCCTTAGAATAGACCATGCCTGCAACTAACTTTGATAGGAATTTGTAAGTTTCTAACTTTGTATGTCATATATATTGCTACTGAAATGGTTTAAGGTCCTCTGATATTGTTATGGAATGAAAGTATTTTGTTTATGGGGAAAACATTGTCCAAAGGGTGGAATGTGCTGGTTTGAAAGGATGTATGTCCTCTAGAAAAACCATGTTTTAATCAACATCCCATTTCATAAAGGCAGAATAATCCCTATCCATTACTATATGTTTGAAACTGTAATCAGATCATCTCCTGGAGTGATTAAATCACTCAGATTTAATCAAGAGTGGTTGTTAAACTGTATTAGATGATGACATGTCCTCACCCATTTGGGTGGGTCTTGATAAGTTTCTGGAGTCATATAAAACAGGAAGCATTTTGAAAAATGAAGGAGATTCAAAGAGAGCAGAGAATGCTGCAGTACCATGAAGTAGAGAGTCTATCAGCAAGCACTTTGGAGATGAAGAAGGAAAATGCCTCCCTGGGAGCTTCATGAAACAGGAAGCCAGGAGAAGAAGCTGGCAGATGACGCCATGTTTGCCATGTGTCCTTCCAGATGAGAGAGGAACTTTGACCGTGTTCACCATGTGCCTTCTTAGTTGAGAGAGAAACCCTGAACTTCATCGGCCTTCTTGAACCAAGGTATCCTTCCATGGATGCCTGTGATTGGACATTTTTATAGACATGTTAATTGGGACATTTTCTTGGCCTTAGGACTGTAAACTAGCAACTTATTAAATTCCCCTTTTAAAGAGTCATTCCATTTCTGGTGTATTGCATTCTGGCAGCTAGCAAACTAGAACAGGTTCTCTTTAAAATACCTCCCTCTTAAAGGAATCCAGCAAGTGGATTAATACCCACCTTGAATGGATCAGGTCACATTCCATGGAAACATCGTAATCAAAAAGTTCCGCCCAACAAAAGGTCTTCCTCCAGATTGTATTAAAAGAACATAGACTTTTCTTGGGTACATAACAGATTCTCACCAGTACACAACATAAAGATGAATGGTTAAGCACCTGCAAATTATTAAGAATTTTAATTTTTATTTACTTAGAACAATACTAAGTCACAAATAAAAGACATCCTGGCAATTTGAAAGAGAATCAAGGAAAAAGTTTTATATGTTATCATCTTTAATAGCACTTTATTCTATTTATTTGAACTAGGGGCCCTACGTTTTCATTTTGCATGAGACCACAAATTATGAAGCAAGCCCTATTCCTTTAGGGAAAACAAATGTGTCAAAGAAGGCATAGATATAGGAGACTAGGTATTATGCATGGGGGATTGATCAAGTAAGTTCTGTATTTAAAATAATGGGATGGTTCAGTACATGCGTGGTGCAGTGGTAGAATGCTCGCCTTCCATGCAGGAGATCCAGGTTTGATTCCCGGACCACCCCCACCATAAAAAAACAAAAAACAATAATGGGAGTCAAAATTTTTCCTTTCAGAAAAAAGAGTTTAAAATGTGGAAATGGAAAAACTAGAACAAACTCCATGGTGATTTTTTAAAATGTAAATATAAATGTGTGTATATTTGTAAATCTGTGGGTATATACACAGTATACATATGTGTGTGTATATATGTGTGTGTGTATGTATAGGCATTTTCTATAAATGTTTGTCTGTCAAAATCCCCTTCCTGGCCACCTCATTTAAAATAACCATACCTCTTCCCTATCCTTCTTATATGGTTTTGCTTTCCCTTATGGCACTCATCACCAGAGGAAGAGATTTCAAGGAAGAGGGAACAACAATTGCAACAGCCTTGAGTGAGGAGCATGCTTGTTCTGCTTGGGTAAAGCCGAGAAACCAATGTGCCAGGAATAAAAAAGATATCTATCTATCTATCTATCTATCTATCTATCTATCTATCTATATATATATATATATACAGAAAGAGAGAGAGAGAGAGAGAGAGAGAGAGAGAGAGAGATAATGCCAACAAGCTGGTGACAGGCTCATCATGGAGGGCCTTGTAGATCGTGGGGAGGACTTTGATATTATTCTGTGTGAAAAAGGAAGGCATGATAGGCTTTGACCATAAATATGATGTGATCTGCCTTTCATTTAAGATCTGGCTATTTCTCTGTTGTTATATAGAGACTATTCTGTCTGTGATAAGCCAGTTCAGGGGTGATAGCAGCTTATCTGAGGGTAGCAGTAATTAAAGTGTTGAGAGTTTGACCAGCATTTTTTCAATGACTGAGAGAGAAAAAAACAAGCAGGGATAATTTCAAATTTTTGGCTGAAACTGCAGGGAGAATTGTGGCGTCATTCTCAGAGTTATGGACCTTTGACAAAACTTAAAAAAAAGAGCAGGTTTGGACACATAAATAATTTCAGCATGCTTATTTTGAGATGTCTATAGACATCTAAGCAGAGATGAAAAATAGGCAGTCTGGAATTTATGGGAAAGACATAAATACATAATTAGGAATCATTTACTTAAAGAGACTCCTGTGCAGTAATGGTAGTAAATGTAGAAGAGAAGTAGCTTTAAGACCGAGCCCTGAGGATAACCAACATTAGAGGTTTGCTTTCTTATAGAAACAGTTCCTAAACAGGGATTCTTGTTAAAGTGATTTACTGAAGGATTGTCTCAGCACAAGAGGAGCAAAGGAAACAGGTTAGGGCAGTTGAGGAAAGCTACATAAAATGCAGTCTTATTTAACTTAGTCCCATGGGAAGTTCTGGAGAAGAAATAGTATCACAGATTTGATCCCACCTTGAAGATAGGGATCATAATTTATATCCTCTTTTCTGTCATCCAGTGGCCCTTCAGTTCTGAGATAGGGTGGACAGAGTGTACGTATGTTAGTGGTTGAGTTGATTCTCATTTGACTAAAAGCATTTCTTTACAGAAAATGTCAGCAGTTAGGAGCAAACACTGATTGCAGCCGCGATGTGGACACCAACAACGTCACTTACAGGGAGAGAATGGGAAAGCCAAGTTTCCAGTGTGGCAGAAAAGCTACAGGATTTTAGGCAGGAGGATGGGTCAGTTATCTGCAAGGGAGATGAGAAGCTGGGAAGCCACCTGACAGCCTGTAGCATATGGCCGATAGTGTATGAGGACTGAACAGTGGCTGTTTGATGGAACTGAGGAGTCTGCTCTTAGGGAGGACGTAGGTTCTGTCACATCAAGAAGGTGAATTTATGAGCAGGTAATGAGGAAATAAGAGATTTTGCTGATGACAGAATGTTTGTCCCAGAAAGCACAGTGAGGAAGTTTGGAGGGAGAAAGTGGAGAGTGGCTTAGAAAACTGTTGTAGTTTGTGTTAAATTGGGGAATGGTTGCAGAAGAGAGTTTGGGTGATGAGAAATGACCAAGATTCTTGTGATTGTTGTGGCTACTGAAATAAACAGGCACATAAAATATGATGAAATTCTATTTAATTCTGTCTCGAGGGAAGAGAAAAAATAACTATATCACTTTTTTATAGGATAAGTCATTAGGCAGTTTGGAGTTGTGACTGTGCGTGTGTGTATACTTTGCCAGGATATCTGTGGGATTTCTTTTAACGATTTTTAGGGCTGCTTCAAGGTGTAGGTAGAAGAAACCTTCCCTGTGGAAGAATAAGTATTCTGGGGTGCTCACAAGACTTTCAGTGCTTTTGTTCTAATAAACTGTGTTGATTAATTCAGTAGGGTTCTATCTTACTGGAAAATTCTACCCTCAGATTCTGATAACTTAGAGGGACACTTTGAGATAGGAACGGTAAATATTCATGAACACTATAAACAAATGAATATTTAAGTGGTTATGCAAGATTATACATTGATGTGTACATCAGATAATGATTTGTCCTTCAGGTCCAGGCATATTTATTTTATGTCTTGCTGATTATTGAAGGTGAGACAATATCTTTGCTCATCTTTATATCCCTAGTACCCAGCCTAGGGTTTGGTATACATAATGTTAGCAACAAGGATTTCAGAAATAACTTCAATTATAATTCTGCAAAATCATCTTATGTAAGATTTTTTAAATAAGAAAAATAGACAAAGTTTTAAGTCATTTTAGTCTAGGGAATATAAGCATTAAGGTGGAAAAGGGAAATGTGAGATATCTTATTTTACATGCCCTTCACATGTCAATCCATGTATTTTGCTGTAGTTTAAAACTAGAAAATACATTTTCTTGATGCTTGCTGATGCTTAACAGGCTGTAACTTCATGAGAGTATATCAAATTGCTTCAAATAGTTTATTTGTGATGTTTACCTATGTGAGAGGGATGTTGACTTAAATTACTAACTTAGTAAAGCAATTAACTAATACATTGAATAAATTAGTGAGTTAACAATTTTTTTCTCTGAATTAATACATTTCTGGGAAAAGCTGAAATAATCTTAAATTCGAAAGTAATCATTCTCTTCTGTTGGGGCATACTACTAAAGAAAAAGGTGCAATACAGTTTTTTTTATTTCTACAACACTTACAAATTTCTAACCCAATATCAAGCCTAATCACCCCCCCAAAAAAAGAGGATCATATTACTGAATTTGAAATTCTGTTAAATATGGATATCAAATGCAATGCTAGTTGTTTGATCCCAGACAAGCTGGTGCTGTGGTGAGACCAAAAATGTACCAGGTACAGAATCAGACATAGATTTATTAGGTTATACAAATAGGAGAAAGTCTCTGGTGGTGGTCTGGAGGGATAGCACTCCCCAAAGGGGAAGGGAGCATCGGACAATATGTATGTGATTTTAGAATAAAGATATTCCCTATAGTAGAAGCCATCTAGTATTATCGTTAAAGGGGTTTAAGATCTGATGTTTTCCTAAGATTAACGCTTAAGACTAATACCATCAGTGCCATTTTATACCATGATTGCATTCTTTTCCCTCCAGGGAGGTTGTTTTCTTTCCTGACCTTTGTCCTGATCAAACAGACTGTTACATGCCTGGGGTTTCATTCCCATTTAGGAGGGTACCCAGGCCCTGGATTTAATATTTTATCCTATTTTAACCTTTTCTTTATGATAGGAACTTCTATTAACAGGCTTCTTAAGTCATGAAAGATTGATTAATCATTTATGGCCAGGAATAAACTGGTAAACCTTCAAAGATAATAGAGTAACTTGAAAATGCTTAGATTGTAGTGATTGTAATACAGATCATAACTAGAATGAAAGCCCTTGCCTTTTATTTTGGACTGCAATTTAATAAATATCCTTTCTCACTGTAACTAAACCTTCAAAGATAATAGAGTAACTTGAAAATGCTTAGATTGTAGTGATTGTAATACTGATCATAACTAGAATGAAAGCCCTTGCCTTTTATTTTGGACTGCAATTTAATAAATATCCTTTCTCACTGTAACAATATAAAAGATACATAAAGTCAGTACACACTGTATTTGTAACTAAGCATGAACACCGGATAACCTTAAAAAATTTCATTGAAGTAAAATATGCATTCAGAAAATTGCACCTATCATAAGTGTAAAACTCAATAACTACTCACCATCTGAACACATCTATTTAACTGTTAGGCATGGAGTCATGGAGGATTCCACACAGACAGCGAGTCAAAGTAAATAAAAAGATTTATTGAGGAAGAAGCAGAGGGAAGCCACTGACCCAGAGGTCTGCAGGATTTAGCAAAGTGGTCTCGGACCCCCTCTTAGGGGGCTGCCTTTTAAAGAAAAAATCGTGCTAGCAAGGCTGAACTAACAAAGGGGCTTGTTAACTTAGGGAGTGATAAATTGTTGAGACATTGTCTCACTATTCTTTGATGTCCACCTGCAGGTATTAGGCAGAGTGAGGCTGTGCTAGGGAAAGGTGCTGTCAGCAGAAACAGATTATGACTGTATTTCTAGTTACATGGGATGTCTTCGTTCGCCATCTGCAGGGTACAGCACTAGCCGGTATGGGTACTTAACTCATATCTGGATTCCTGGACCTGCCAAGGAAACTGAGGGGGAGGTGGGGAACTCTGTTCTGAGCCTAACATTAACCAGCTCTCAAATTAAAAGCAGAGCATAATAACTGACCTGAAACCCCTCTATTAGCCTTTTCAGTTGCCCTCTTCAATCTCACCTACCAAAGGTACCCACTATCCTGAATTCTAGTAAAAAGTGTATCTTATAATTCTTAAATACATCTTGATTAAATAAAAATTCGATTAGTTTCTCCCCAACAATAATCCACTACCTCTGGTTTTGAATCATAATAAATTTTATAGACTGGTGGCACAAAATTCAAAATTTAGCATGCTGACATGTTTTAGTTTCAGTTATCACATTTTGATACTCACACATTCAGATTGCATTCGATTTATGAATTACTCATGAGCCCATATATGTGTATTTAGTCCATACCTATCCATTTTACACATGCATGTTAATATAAACCTTTTCAGTAAATAGCCAGCAAGAGAAAGATGAAGGAATTGTAGGGTTGTCAGTGCACTTAAGGATATGTGATAATTTTGAAAGTCAATAAGACAAAAAAAAGGGTATTTTTTTCAAAGAGAGAGAGAGAGAGAAGAAGCAGGAAAAGGAAGGAAGGAATGAAGGGATGGTGAGAGAAAGGAAGGTAAAAAGGAAGGAGTGAAGGCAGGAAGGAAAAGAGGAAAATAAAGCAAAGGAGAGAGAGAGAAAGAGAAAGAGAAAGAGAGAGGAGGGAGGGACAGAAGGAGAGAGAGAAAGAGAAAGAAAATAGGAAGGAAGGAGAAAAAGAAAAGAAGAAAGAAAAACGGAAAGGAAGAAAGGAAGGAGGGGACAAAAGAGGGAAGGAAGAAAGGAAGGATGAAAGAAAGAAAGGTATTAGGTGATGGATAAAATTGTTATCTCCAAATATCAGCGATCCATCAAGCCGAAGAGAATTGTACTTGGAGCTGTCAATATTCATCCATGTATTACAGTATCTAAATGAAATTGAATGTGCATGTTATTTAGCCAGACCGATATATCTAATGTATACATCTCATTAATATTGCAGGCTATCATACCTCAGATGAATATACAATAACAGTGACTAAATTCATTATCTTTTAAGCCAATACACTCCATTTGGGACAATCTCAATTTTAATAGTTTTTAAGACTATTGCTTTTCATGTTGGACAAAATTGTTTTTTCTTTCACCTCTATCTAATCTTTTAGTTTTATATTTTGGGCTCCACTCAAAATAGGCGGAATTCCTTTTCTACATGGCAGCACTAAATTAATGGAAGAGAGATATTATTAACATTGTATTTTATTATATCCCAAATAAACATCCCACTTTCCATCAATAACTTATTTGATATTGTTTAGTTTTTCTTCACCCTGGTGACTCCAATGAACCAATCTAATGTCACTTCTTGTTTTAGTTTCCAGATTGTGAAAGAAATACATACAATGGGGTGGCTTAAACAGTGGGAATTTATGGGCTCATTGTTTCAAGGCAAGAGAAATACAAACTAGCAACAGCTAGTTGATGCTTTCTCTTGTAAGATTGACATTTTGGGATGGTTGTCAGCAATCTCTGGACATTTTTTTTTTGTCGCATGGAAATGCACATGGTGGTATCTTCTTCTCTTATAGATTCCATTCATTTCCAGCTTCTAACTGCTCCCTGTGGCTTCTGAATTCATACTTAATTTGCTTTGCTCATAAGGACTTCAGTCATAATTAAGGTCATCCTCATTCAATTTGGACAAACTTTCGCTAATGATATCTTCAAAGGTCCTATTTACAAATATATTCACACCCAGGGGGCAGGGTTGAGAACCGAACATCCTTTTGTGGGGTACATGATTCAATCTTCAAAACGTTTCCCTTTATTTAAATTACAATAAGCAATGAGATTACTCATGACTATATTTGAATTTTTAATGCCTTTTTAGTTTCCACTAAATGTAACTATTTTGAACGTATTGATTATGAAATTAAAAATATGCAAAACACTAATGTTAATAATGTGTAGGATACAAGGATGATTTTTTCTGTATAATCTTTTTTTTCCTTTTTGAAAACTATTTTGGAATAAATAAATGATAAAACAAACACCACAATTGTATCTTTTCTAATATACTAAAATACTACATTTATTCATAACAATACATGTTATTTTAATTCTAAAGGCTAAAACCTACATATTTTGCAATTGAAATTGTTATTTGATAATATCTGTCATTTAGTAAGCCCCTACCTTTGCACTGTGCAAGAATGTTTGAATGCATATCATTTAATAGTGATAGAAACTTAGAGGAAAGAGTAAGTATCTCATCTCATTTAACAAATATCTATCGGGCCCCTGCTATATGCTGGACTGTCTTCTAGGGATAACAAATAAAGCAAAGACTGCTACTCTTCCAGAGTGTACATTTTGGAAGGATAATGATTAAACTAAGGTTTGTAGTAATTAATGTTTTTCATGGGGTTATACAAGAATAAAAGGCTGAACAAAGAAAATTCGAATACACTGAGGCTCTAGTCAGACAGTGTTAAAAACTGAAAGGGAAAGATCTTTTACCTCATTTGTTTTTAGGACAAACATTACGAGTCAGATACATTAAGAATGTTTTTCCATGCATTTATAGTTCAAGTCTGTTAAATAGTACCTTTTAAAATGTTTTATTTTTAAAGTATTGTTAAGTTGCAAGAATATGGAGATAACAATCAAGAATCCTAAGGGATTTTTTCTGGCTCTATCGCCAATGAAATTAAATTGGCTATAGCATTAACCATCCCATATCAATTTTGTGTTTTGTAAAATGGCAAAACAATGGAAGCATACATGTAAATGCATATCTTCTTCTAAACATAGCCATCATTCTGAACTGTCAAAGAATGATAATATTCAAAGTAGTGTCTCTGTAGACCCTATTCATTTGATAATTTTTATGACAATTTAATTATATTAATCTGAATATGAACGCTTCATTCAAAGATTAATAGTTAAAATGCCATAACATTACTAAAATCACAAGACTTCAAATATTTTCTGTTTGCTAATTCACTTTCCATGTATTCGATGCTTTTTATGCTAAAAGGAACAACATTACCTTTTTCTTAAAGAAAAACTGACTTGTGTCATATGTACAAAAGATTTAATAAATAGACCAAACTTAAAATTAAAAGTAGCTTAAGCAAAAATTTTAGTAAATTACATAATTTCTGATAATTAAATTGAATGATGTTTTCTTTTTAAAATTATTTGCTCTGTATAATTAAAAGCTCATTCCTCCTTTAGGTCATTCACAGAGACTGCTCTCTCCCAGGGATGCTGACCCATTCCTTCTATAGTAAACATCTACTCATTTTTCAGAACTCAACTTAAGTGCCATTTCCTCAGTGAGACACCTCAGGACCCAAAGGTCACAAAATCAAAAGTAGCTTGGCTCTCATTATTTTCTCTCACAGCATCCTGCAATTTCCTTCATATAATTTGCCATACACTCTATTTCTTTATTTGTGCATTTATTTGTTTAATGCATGTTTATTTGTTTAATGTTTAACCTATTGCTCCAAGATTGGTAGAATTGCATGTCCACCTTAGGTGTTTGGTTTACCATGGTATGTTTAACCACTAATTCAGGACCGCTCGTGTAATAAATGTTTAATATTTTATATTGAATTGTTTAACAAAAAGATAGAGAATGAATTAAAAACATTATTAGGGCATTTATTTTACTCATCTAATTAATCCCTTCAATACAATGAATTTGTTATGTTACCAATGGCTTTAACATTATCTACCATTACCCATCCATAAATTGAATCCATAATTGAATATTCAGTTGATTATGCACAAATGCAGTCTATGCTTTTTGAAGAGAAAAATGTTCTTGATTGTTCAGGAAGTTACCATTGTGTAACCAACACCCATAGCCCTCTTCTTTTTAGTAATCTGACACTCATTTTGTTAATGTATTCCACCTTTCACAGTGTGACAGAGGAAAAGATGACTCCATCCTTTCATTCATAGGATGAATAAAGCCTAGTTGGTTGTAAGCCAAAGATGTTATTTTACAGTAATGAGCTAAAGATGGCCTGTGTGTAGTGGGGCTGTGTATTGTTTTCTTCACAGCAGCCTGAGTCCATTGGAATAAACTGTCAGCAACGAATTTAAATTCTTACACGTCTGTTTTAAGATTAGTCTGAATAAGAAACTTTTAGTCATTTGGAGTTACCTTGGTTTTCATACTCCGGGAAACTTCACCGAGATTCTTGTTCTTAGTTGATTAGGTAAGGTCCTTCCTTATAAGGCCCCATCCCATGAACCCCTCAGAGCTCTCTGGGTCATGGGTTCCTTGCTTTGCTGTCTCTGCAACCTCCTTCCTCCTCCGTCCTATCTTCTCTTGCTTTTCTTGCACTCTGGTGGGCAAGAATCTCTATCCTCTAGAAGGTTTCTTGCTTTAGGTATCTTTCCTAGCATGCAAACCTGTATTGTGGCAACCCCAATGAATAGCTTCTGTGTCCCTGCCATCTAGTGGTCAAATATTTTTCATAATTAATTGTGAAATCCTTGATTTTGAACTGTCCCCATTCCAAAAGTGGGGCCTTTGACTAGGTTGTTTCAGTGATTGGTTTAGGGCTGAATGTGTTAAGGTGAACATCTACTTATGGTCAACAAGATATATAGGGAAGTCCGGTGGTATTTCAAGGTAGATTTTCCTCACTTTTAAGGAGAAAGGTAAGCTCATTCCTCCTTTAGGTCATTCACAGAGACTGCTCTCTCACAGGGATGCTGATCCATTCCTTCTATAGTAAACATCTACTTATTTTTCAGAACTCAACTTAAGTGCCAAGGTCTTTCTGCCTTGGGTAATTATTGTATCTTGTCCTGTCCTCAGCTACTACTTTGACTATGAAAGGAGCTTAACTGAGAACAAGGCTGTCACATTGATGATGATAGAACAGAAGAGGGAAAGAAACTGGGTGCTTGATGTCATCGTTGTGCTCCTGAGTTAGCCAAACCTGATATTGCCCCACCTCTGGATTGGATTTCTGGTTCATGAAAGACAGTGTGAAATTATTTGTCTGAGATCTTTGGTTGAAAGCTTTGGAGGGCATCTTCAAAATAGTAACATGTGCCATTCAGGATCAATAACAGTGAATACCTTTCATTAAATATATTTAATTAGTATAATTATCAATTTCACCTTGATGGTTATAAAAGTTGTTGTCTGATTGTGGAAGGGTGAAGTTTGGTAAAAAGTATGCAGATACCTACTGATCTGCTATTTAAAATCTTCATCAGGAATGACTTCATGCCAAATAAGTTAATAGCTATACCCCAGCTGGAGTTGAAAATCATCATCTGAAGCTGTAGGAATCAAATGCTTTATGATATCAAACTTGTGAAATTCTTTCCTTTCAAAGTGATTTAGGCAAAATATTGAAGCATTAATGAGTTATAGCAATAATAATTAATATGTACATTTGTCTGCTATCGGATGCATGTTTAATTTTCAGCACTTAAAATTGCACTAATGATTTCCTTCATGTTTTTTTTCCCTGGATTTATGACTGGATTTATGAAACTCTCAATTATATCATTGACTAAATTTTCATAGAAACCACTAATAATAATGAAATCATAGGTTATTTTCATTAAGTTTATTTATATGATACTATTCTATGGGTTTTAAATACATGAAATTATTTAATCTTTCTAAGAATTTTATGGAATATTGGGCTGGTTTGAAACTGTTATGTACCCCAGAAAAGGCCATGTTCTTTTAATCCATTCCAATGGGGGCAGACCTATTGTGAGTGGGACCTTTTGATTAGGTTGTTTCAATTGAGATGTGATCTATCCAATTTAAGTTGGGTTTGAATCCTATATGGAGTTCTATATGAGAGGATTAAAAAAAAAAGAGAGAGAGAGTTTGAAGAGAGAAACACCCAGAGAAGGAAGAAAGACCCCCAGGAGATGAGAGAATGAACCACTGATGCCAGAAACTGAAGGCAACAAAACTTGGGAGAAAGGTATCAGCAGACACAGGACAGGTGCCTTCTCATGTGACAGAGGTGTCTCAGATGCCAGCAGACTTTTTTCAGAGTCCAGGGATCTTCCTTGTTGATGGCTTTCTGTGGACATTTTCATGGCCTAAGAACTGTAAATTGTAAATTAATAAATCCGATTGTAAAAGCCAACCTATTTCTGGTATATTACATTCTGGTAGCTTGAGCAAACCAAAACAAGTATGTATTTTGTTATCACTTTAGAGATAAGTAAATTGAGGCACAAACATTAAGTTAGTTGCTTTGGATTAGTTGCTACTAAAAATTGTGGTACCAGACAGTCTGACTGTATTTTTAATTACTGTGTTTGCTGCCTCTTGTTAGACAGAAAACATACAAATGGTATCTAGAGAATGAATATTTTAAGTGATTTTTTTCATTAAATATATCTATGGTTTGTTAAGTGAAAAATATTTTACTTGCATCAAGTAAAATACCTTTTCCCACCACTAGTGCACAGATCCACTTATTGAATTGAATATATAATTCACTGCTTTAAGAGGTAACATAAAGTCTGGACTTATGATGACTTTCCAAATATAGTAATTACTTTTTTATGCAATACATGCTAAATTTCTTTTAAGAAAAATATCAGAAATGTTGGTAATGAAATAATATTTCTAAAGCTATGATTATTGTCTTATCCCTCTGTGAAAAGGAGTTTTGGATTGAACTGTCACAACCTAATTCATTAACTTTTCTTCATAGGTCCATTAGTACTTCATTTAAGGTCTCTTTAATGAAGACTCTCTTAAACAAATTACCTATACAAATGATAGACCATAACAAATAATATTCCCAAAGGTGCAAATTTAACAGTACCCTTTTCTCTCAGCAGGAAATTTTCACCCAAGCTTGAAAGATTGAGTATTGTAACAAGGAAACTTACAATATCTTATTAAAGTCATTATTTATGTAAAAATAGGGAAAACAATTAAGAAGTATTATGGGAAAACTGATTTAAAGCTAAATATGACAATTAGATAATTATGACTTGTCAGTATCTTGTAAAACTTAGGACTTGCATATTTCCCTGAATAAATGTGTTCTTTTTAATATATCTTCCCATTTATCTCTATGGACATGTAGACATCATACTTCAAAGCATCCAAGCAGAATTCCTTAAGTCTGCCATCTTCTTCAGATTCATAATTAATTTCACACATAAGCATGAATTTTAGATGATATAGTCTAATAGAAAGCCACTAACTATAAAGACATAAAAATGGGTGATATAGTTTAGAAACCCATGGTAACTTGGGTCTACTCCTCAGAATATCACTTATACAAAAGTAAATGTTACATAGATAGATATTCATCATTTATTTAAGAAGTATTTCTTAAGTGCTTACTATATATTTAAAAGACAAAGATAAGGAAAAATAAGTTGCACTCTATACCCTTAGGCAACTAAAATCTTCATGGAAGAAACTCGTATTATGTGGCCAGCAAAATATCAGGTATTTACTTGATATTTTCACAGCACGACTTTGCATCAGTTACTCTTTTCCTTTTATAAATAAACGAAATTTCAAGAAATAAAGTAACTTGCTCAAGCTCACATATTCTCAATTCTATAAAAGGATTTTCTCCAGGATTTTCTAATACTTTAACATTCTCCTAATCTCACTATGTCCATTTTCCACACTGCAGTCACAGCGGTATTTCCAAAATATAAGAAAGATCATGCTACTCTTCTGTTTAAATACGTCTATTGTTGCCCATTGTTTTCAGGATTAGAGCTTGTTCTAGTTTGCTAGCTGCCGAAATGCAATATACCAGAAACGGAATGGCTTTTAACAAGGGGAATTTAATGAGTTGCTAGTTTACAGTTCTAAGGCCGAGAAAATGTCCCAATTAAAACAAGTCTAAAGAAATGTCCAATTAAAGGCATCCAGGGAAAGATACCTTGGTTCAAGAAGGCCAATGACGTTCAGGGTTTC